>JZKD02S1979601.1:267509-290628 GCA_000966675.3 Picea glauca
TACTTTTGGCTCACCTTGTCCCTCCAAAGTGACTTTCATTTTATTAATATTTAATTAATTAATTAAATCACTTTAATTAATTAATTAACCTTTTTATCTCTGAAAAGCTCCTTATTTCTCCTTGTGGCTTCCCTGGCCACTAAAAGTCACTTCTAGCCATCCCATCCTGTAATGTTGCTCCTCCCAATTCCAATGAGCTATTACACTGAGAGGTTCCTCCAAGTAATGTGGCCAAAATGACCTCTTCAGTGGAATAAAATTTGGTGTGAATGACTCAAATATTTTAATTTCTAGAGCTTGAAACTAATGGTGAAACACAACATGGTTACTAAACTACCTAAGGTTCTTCCTCTTGATGGAGTATTTAAAGGATGTAAGATTGGTAAGCATCATCATGCTTTATTTGAAACATGGAAATATTGGAGCATGAAGACTCAATTGGAATTTGTCCATAGTGACCTTTGTTCCTTAACCAAACCATCACTAACAAGTGAAAATTATTTATTGACATTAATTGATGAAATTTCCAAGTAAACTTGGGTATACTTCTTTAAGAATAACAATCATTTATTTGAAAATTTTGAGGAATTTAGGGCATTAGATGAAAATCAATGTGGTTGACCTATTGACTATCTAAGATTAGACAATGGAGGAGAATATGTAGTCAAGGACTTAGGAAGATACTTGTAACATAGTGGTATCTCTTGGTAGAGATATGTACCTTACACACCTCAGTATAATGGTGTTGTTAAAATAAAAAATTGGACTTTGGTGGAAATAACACATTATTTTCTTCAAGAAAAAAATATTTCGACTAGGTTTCAAGTAGAAGTTGTATGTTGCTCAAACTATTTGTTAAATCTAATTCTGACTAAAGGTGTATGATATGTGACTCTATTCAAGAAATGAAGTGGAAGAAAACCTTTAGTCATACATCATAGAACCTTTGGATGCATAGTATGAGCTCACATTTTGGATGATAGAAGAAATAAAATGGACGTGAAGCGTTATGCCTGTATCATTATGGGCTACTCTAAAGAGTCGAAGGCCTACAGGTTGTTTGACCCTATCGAACATGAGATTATTTTCAAAAGTGATGTTGTGTTTGATGAGAATACCTCATGTATCACTTTGGTTCATTCCTCCTCTAACTTGTTGAGAATTGATCCTTTGGAAATTATTGGGAATTCTAGATCGACTAATTGCTTCTTAGAATTGTCGACTGGTTAGTTGATTTCTTTTCCTAAATCAACTTGTAGTCGATCTTCCATAGAAAAATTGACCACAAGTTTTGGAAGCCCTATTCAATCTAGAAATGGTGATATTGGTACAATATCTCCTTCAATAAAGGGTATTTTTATTCTCATATGGGAGACCAAGTCAATTGATGTTGTTGGAGTTGATGCAGGAGATGTCAATGACTCAAGAAAAACTAGAAATCAAAAATAGTTTGGTTGTGTTGCTCTAATGACATGTGTGCTAAAGGAATTTGATATAGATACATATGCAGATGAACATGGTTGATTTTAATGGGAGAATGATATGGCCAATGAGCATCATTCCTTGATGAATAATGACACATGGGATTAAGTTCCTCCACCACAAGGAAACAATTTAGTGAAACGTTGATGGGTCTAGAAGATCAAATTCACATATGAATCCTATTTAATAGCTAAATCCTATTTAATAGCTAAGGGTTTTTCTAAAAAATAAGGCATAAAATATACTAAAACATTTTTTCTAGTTGCAAAGATGAAAACTATTCGACCTATTCTTTCACTTGATGCTAACTTTGGATGGGAGGTACATATCATGAATATCAAAAGTGTCCTTTTATACAATGATCCCATTGAAGATATTTATACGAAGAAACCCATTGGTTTTGAAAAGGATGGAATTATTATGTGTTGACTAAAGATATTATTGCATGGTTTGAAACAATCCCCCATGGAATGGTATGAGAAGATTGATTTTCCCCTCTCAATATTGATTTCAAACATTTTGAATCTGATCACGGTATCTATGTATTGCATGTAAATAATGAAATATTAATTGTTGCATTGTATGTGGATGACCTAGTCATTACTGGAAGGAATGTTAATTTAATTTTGGGTTTGAAGAAACAATTATCAGACACATTTGAGATGATTGACCTTGGTCTGTTGCATTTCTTTTGGAAATCTAAGTATTACAAATGGATGATGATATCTTTATTTCTCAACCCAAATTTGTGTTGAAACTTTTACAGAAGTTCAAGATGGAAGATTGTAAACCATGTGCTACACATTATCATTTGGTTGTGATTCTAATCGAGGAGTGTGATTAATTGAAAGTCAATGTTACACTCTATCAACAACTTTTTGGTATCCTTATTTATTGAACTCATAGTCAACGTAATATTTGCTTTGTGATTAGTGTGGTTTCTTGGTTTACACAATATCAATGAGAAATTAACCTTATGGCCACAAAGAGAATATCAAGGGAACTTACCAACTTGGTATAAAGTATTGTGGTGATAAAGTTAACCGGTTAGTTAGTTACACCAACTAATATTGGGATGTATATGGAAACAACAAGAATCCTACACTTGTCTATGTGTTTTTCGAGACCCATAGTTTGGTCTTGTAAAAAGTAAAAGGTGGTCTCTCTTTTGACGGTTACATAAGTAAAATATTGTGGTGCAATGCATGATGACATTAAGGCTGTATGATTTCGACATATCACATATCATGTGTGTACTTGGTTTTCTAATCGAGACATCAAATGTGGTATATTGTGATAATCAAAGTGCAATATAGGTTGTAGATAATCTTATTGCACACATCGAGATGAAGCACGTGGAGCTTCATGCTCATTACTTACAAAAAATAGTACAAGATAGTGTTGTGAATATGTTTTATTGTAATATAGATGATTAGGTTGCTAGCATATTTATGAATCCTCTATCAAAATCTATGTTTTTGAAACTTCATGCTATGTTTTGGATTCAAGAAGATGTAATTATTGGGGAGTGTATAGAAGTAATTTCACCTCCTAAATCTCTAGAATGTTTTCTTGATGGGGGGCATTGAAACAATAGGGTATGTACGTTCATCACACCTATGTATATTTTAAAGATACTTAATTGACAATTGAAAATTGAATAGGAGATTCGACTGAGTGATCACCAAAGTGATCATCTAACGGATCGACTAGGCATTCCACTAGTTGGGTAGTTAGAACAAAGAAATTGAATGGTGCACAGAGTAAGGCATGAATCAAGGATATTTTTATGTCCCCTCACCAATCTCCGTGGACCTCATCTTCCTCACTTCAAGTGAGTTGGTTACATTTTGGTGCTATATAAGATGGTTTTATAGACCAATCTACATGATGAGAATGATATGTATTATGTATAGAAATATTTTGGTTTCTTGCATTGTTATGTATGTTGAGCTATGATTGGTTTTGATTAAGTTCTATAATGGTGTCTTTATATATTACATATCTCTTAGAATGCTAGATCTCTAATACACTTGATCCTCTAATTCCCTAATGGAGATGTCGACCGATCCTGTTAACTCGAGTGCTACTGTGGAAGTCATGAACACGCATAATCAAGAAGAGGCATTTGAATATTATTTTGAGTTTTCTTTGAGATAGTAATATAAACCTATAGATTTCCATGCCACTGAGGAATCATATCGAAATGGCGGTGAATTTGGTCCCTCCTATGTCCTACCCCCTATCCTTTTTGAATTTTGTCAAGATACTGTGATTGTTGATACATATAGTGCAAGTGTTTGGTTGATTAGTAGTTTGAGTAAACCCACTACAATGGCAGTGAATAGCACAAGTGTGACCTCTAAAGGGATTCAAAAATTGTCTTTGGTGTTATCCAGTTTTGTGAGCATTTCTATAGGAGCAATGTTGGTGATACATCAACCAAGACCCAAGGGATTTATGTTGGGATAGAGTCATCAACAAATGATGACCTATCAATCAAACAAGTCATCTATGTGGTTGTAGATGTTTCATGATAAAGGTGATGAATATGTAGAGAAACATTGGTTCCTCTACAACACCATTTAGAATGCGTGAAAAACCATGGATACAATGTATTCGGTTGAATTCCAAATGACATTGTAAGGAAGACCATTGTAGTGGTATATGAAGGGTAAATAGAGAACTCCTACCTTCTATGGTGTGACTTTGGTTTAGTTTAGTGCATACTTTATGAAGGAGTTCCAGAAGACAAAATCAAAATAGTAGAGCATTATAGAATTAAAGGAGATTAAGAAAAAGGTGGGTGATATTGTTTGGGAGTATGGCCAATAGTTTCAAGATTTGATGAGTCACTTGAGGTACAATATTCAAGAGGTTCAACACAAAGAATCATTTATTGGTGGTATTTTACGTTAGCTACACACAATGTTACCACAACAACAATTTTTAACATAACAAGAATCCTTGGAATTCACTATGCAGTTGTAGTCTATAAGCAAATTGGGGGAAGCCTTGATTCTAGGGCTAGCTCTAGGGTTAGCATAATTCATGTATTAGTTGATTGCTTCATATAAGAAAACTCAAGAGTTAGAAAAGACTAAGTTGAGTGTAAGAGAGGAAATGAGGTGCACATTGTGAAAGAGAGAAGGCCACTCGTAGAATGAATTCCCCATGACCCATAGATATGATGTGGAAATGGGTAATCCATTTAGGGGAAATATGCTAGGAAAAGGAAATGTCAAACTTTTAAAATTATGCTAGAACCCCAAAGCATGACCCCCAACATTTCTCACTATTAAAAAAGTACAACAATACTACAAAAGTAACACATTTTACCTTTTGCAGGGTAAACACTCATCATACATAGGATTGATGTGAATTAACCGTGCTCTACAATAGGATTGATAATAATTTGTTCACAATAGAATAATTGGGAGGTGGAAATAGAGGGTGGAATAAAAATCAAGATAATTGAGTGCTGATGAATGATGTGAATCATCCTTCACCATGGTGTTACAATTGTAATGAGGTGGGGCGCATTGCATGCAATTGTTTTCAACCATTCCAGTTTCACTTCGACCATTTCCAGAAGACTAAGCATAACATTGAGTATTACCCCGAGCTTATTGAAAAACTGGAGGCATGGGATGAAAAAATAATAATGTGAACATGGTCAATTTAGAGTCGTGGATCCTCAATGGATATGACATATGTCGAGAATATATTAGCATAAGTATCATCACTCAAGGTGGAGAAAAAACATGAGAAAATGTGGGAACAATGGATCAAAATCCTATCCATAGAGCTCCATAAAATGTCCCCACTTATGATCCTACTTAGCATAAAGGTTTTTTGCACAACATGGTAGAGGTAATGATGGAATTTTTTCATGTGCGAGGATGTTAGTATTGTGTACATGGAAATACTATTGTTCATAATTCACCCAGTAAGAATACGTTAGATATTGTAGGTATAAATGGTTGAAGATGAGGTCTAGGGGTGGATGAAGACCTTCATGTGGATACTAGAAGATGATTAAGTTGTATCCAGTCTAAAGGAGGTACTTGCACATGTATTGCAATCACCCATAGTGATAATTAATCTATTGCTACCTAACCATGTGAAAAATATAAGGCTAGGGAAGGAGTTCCACCTCAATGAATTAATTGGAGGGCCTATGAGGTGTGAGAGGTTATGATTGATATTGGATTGGATGTGAACATCCTACCTAATAAGTTGTAGGAATTCATGGGACAACCCATTTTGTTGTACTCACTGATACATCTACAATTAGATAACTACTCACATATATTTTCAATTGGTAGACTGGAATATGGAGGTTGATCTCAATTGGTGGAGACCTAAGTGGACTTTGAAGTCATCGAGATATTGGATGATAAGGATCCCTCCCCTCCATTTCAAGGGATCAAGTGGGATTTTGAAAATGATGATATCCTAAATTTGAAGTAGTGGTAGATGTCATATGTAAAAGAGGGCCACAAAGTTGTTCAACCATTAGAGCCAACAATAGGTGAGCACTTTGTGGAGCCCATGTAAATTTTTTTGCATGAGGGTGTCCTAGATCAACTATATAATCTTATTGCTAAGAATCGAGAGGATTATATAAAACCTACATTGGATAATGAACCAAGTTGGCACAATATATTCTCATTCAAAATACATTTAGAAGATATTTTTGATTGGTGGTGGAATGGAGACTATGAATAGTCGACGTGGAAATGTGCACTTCTATGAGTATGCAGGTCGATTGGTGTAGAGATAAAGGACTTGACAAAGTTTGATGACATGAATAACATAATGGAATTTGTGGGACAAGTTAAGGAATATGCCATTCCCATGTAGAGGATTGTAGTGCTAAATATTTATTTGGCAATGACCCCCACGTGATGGTTGGTGACACATAAGAGTGTGTTGTGTACTTAGGAAGTTACAATAGAGGTGTTGTAGACTTGATTTTTCATGCTAGACTTAAGGGGTCTACTAACAAATTCCAATTCAAACCCTACTAACCTACCTTTGTGGTTCAACATAACTTCTGACCTAGTTGGACACATGGACAACTGTGATAAGCAATAGATGATGTAGGAAGTTCCAATTCAACAATGAGTGCATAAATTTGTGCACACCTCCATTGCTAAATAAATGAAAAAATGCATCAATACACACATCAATGGTTGAAACTATGGGAAAGGTTTTGCACTACTTTCCAAATCTATGGGGAGGATACACCTATTGCAAGGGTAATATTAGACATTCAATGCTTCTCATAGATGGATCACCTGGAGTTTCTAACTATAGGTTCCAAGGGTGTGTGTGTGTGGGGGGGTTAACATAGAAGCAAACTTT
The DNA here is from genome assembly GCA_000966675.3 of Picea glauca. Taxonomy (NCBI): domain Eukaryota; kingdom Viridiplantae; phylum Streptophyta; class Pinopsida; order Pinales; family Pinaceae; genus Picea; species Picea glauca. Next base: position 274,362 of record JZKD02S1979601.1, read on the forward strand.
GCATATGTAGATCACGTCGATGTCAACCCTACAGAGGAAATTTAACATCTATGGTTTGAGGAAAAAAAAGGTCACTGCAAAGTGCATGATACATGGGATACTAGTAGTTTAATGTATTATCATGAACTGCTATGGATGAAGCATGTTAATATTGTGATTGAAGATGAGACAAAACTTGCTATGATAAGGGATTATTGGGTGAGCACATGGTTGCATATATTGTGGATTTGCTTCATGAGTCTTTAGATCTATTTCCCAAAACGTTTATCAAGGTGAAAGACATCATTGGATACCTAGGATAAATTCATATTGCATTAAAGATAAATTCTCATTCAATTAAGAATAGACCATATAGGATGAATGCACACCACAAGGAGCAAGAAAATAGGAAATGAAGAAGATGTTGGATGTGGGGTTAATATTTACAGTGGAAGTTATTGATTGGATTAGTCTAATCATTATATAAGGAAAACATATAGGTAGAATATGTGTTTTTTTTTATTTCTACAAACTTGATGAGGCCGACGTACATGACTTGTTGTCGACCCCATTTAGTGATGAAATTTTGGAGAAGGTCAATGAGAATGAGGCATACAATTTTATATATGGGTTCTCAAGTTACCATCAAATTTATATAATAGAGGAACATAAGAATACAACTATGTTTTCTACTAAATGGGGGTCATATGCATATAACTTAATTCCCTTTGGACTAATAAATTCCTACCATGTTTTTGAGGGTTGTGGTTACTACATTTAGGGAGTATATTCATAAGTTTGTGGAGGTATACTTGGATGATTAGATAATATATTTTTTTTCTAAAGGATCATGCTATGAAGCTCTGATTAATATTGGAAAAGTGTTAGTAGATGTAATTATCATTAAATATTTAGAATTGCATCTTCTATACCTAGTTCAATGTTTTATTGGGCCACATTATGTGCAAGGAAGGATTGTTGGATCCTACCAATATTTTGGTCATTGTTAACTGGCTAGTGCCATGGACTATATTAGCATTGTGGTATTCTTTGGGACATAAAGGGTACTATTAAAGGTTTATCAAAGGGCATGAAGAGTTAAGAATTCTCATGGAAGATTCACTACATAAAGGAGTGACATTTATTTGGACAATAACATGTGAAGTAGGGTTCGTAGAGCTTACACAATGAATTGTGACCGTGTCAATTTAAATTTTCCCAAATTGGGGTAAGTTTTTTTTTACACATGGATGCCTCTAGCATCACTCTAGAAAATGATCTATCATTACTAGAGGAGGGTACTTTGGATCACTTGGTATATATTTCACATGTAGAAAATTGTCATAGTTAGAGTGCAACTACACTACCATAGAACAAAAAGGGTTGGCCATGGTTCATGCACTCCAAAAGTTTAGATATTGTCTCCTAGGTTGATTATTCAAGTTATTCATAGACCACTCAACATTGAAGTATTTAGTTAATACATTGATACAAAAGAGGTTGATATACCATTGGCTCTTGTAGTTCCAAGAATTTGATTTTGAAGTGGTATTGAAGCCAATGAAGCTAAACTTTGGGTCCAATCACCTTTCCTAGGTATAACATGGGGAAAATATGGGGACAATTGATGAACTACCCACTATTGATCTCTTTCACATGGAAGGTATTCTAGACTTCTTCACAAAGATTTCCAAATTTCTTAGTTCAGGTTTATTGTTTGAGGATTATGATTGGTGAGATAGAATGCAAGTAGTGGTATGCATGGAAAATTACCAATCAACAACATGGTAGTTGTATAAAATAACAATAGATGTGGTGTCAGTGGGAGATGGTGTAGGTGGATAGGATTTTTTCTCCATTTCCTGTGATGGGGTGGCTTGGGGCGTGGTTGGGGCCTCTTTATTCGGGTCCGGAGGTCACCTGGAGCGGGGTGGAGGCATTTTGGTGTACATGGGTTTTGTGGGGACGCCACCTTCCATTGTTTGACTGCACTTATTTTTATTTGCCCAGTCAGAATGGATTCAGCTTAGGTTGCAGAGTCATTGCCGGATACGGGCGTTGTGAGTTGTGAATCCGTGACAGGGGACCCAGAACCCCCTGTCGGAGTATCATTGGGGATTTTGGCGGTGAACCCAATGGATTTGGTTTTCACTCTCACATCTGGCCGAGTTTCAAGGATTCTTTCCTCGATCGATTTGTCGTATTCAGGTGGCTTGGATTTTTCCTTTGCCCTGGTATATGAGTCGTCGGTGGTTTCTTTGACAGGATTTTGACCTGGGCTGGATCCCCTTCTAGGTCTGACGGAGGGTGACTATGTTTGCACTGGTTCCAAGCCCGAGGCTCTCTTTGATGGTGATTGTTGGGGTACCCAACAAAACGAGCTGTCGGTGGCCGATTCCGATGCCCAATTCTCCTCGTCAGAGGTTTTTAATGACTCTAGTGCATTTTCGGAGCCTGCGGTGATCGTGGGCGAGTACTTTGGTGGGGTTATTGCTCCGGGTAGGGTTTTTGGATGCTTGCTTCTCCTCCAAAAATTTATGGTTCTAAAGGAAATGCTTGTGTGTTGGGTCGGGAAGGACTGAAAGACATGGGGGTTTCAAAGAATATGTGCATAGAGGTTCCCAGTGTGCGTGGGATAGGAATGATTCATATAGTTTGGTTTTTGGAGAGGATATTGAGATGGATCGTGTGGTAGAGTTTTCAGAACTGGCTATGGTGGGTAGGGCGCATGAGAAGCGGTTGGGTGCTGATTTCTTGCGTTCTTGGGTGGAAAAATCTTAGAGCTCTAATATTTCATGCCCTCACAGTATTCGTCTGTTAGCTAAGGGTTGGTTTGCTTTCGTCTTCTCTGCTTCTACAGATTTTTTTTGGGTTCTGTATAAAACTTGGAGTATGGATGGTACGCTTATTGTACTTAAGCGATGGAATCCACTTTGATGCTAAGCGGGAGAGGGTGGATGTGGTTCTTGTTTGGGTTCGGTTATCGGGCCTCCCTATGTAGTACTGGAACCCTGTTCGTTTCTCGGTCATTGGAAACAAATTGGGCGAATTCATTGAATCATATTTGTCCTTTGAGGACATAGGTCTGATGTCCGTGGTTAGGATATTGGTGAGGTTGGATCTACGTTCAGGACTTCTCAAGGAGCTAACTATCGATATGACTAATAGTTCATTTATTCATCCATTGGATTATGAGGGCATTCCTTTCAAGTGTCATAGATGCCATGTTTATGGACTTGGAGTTGCGGATTGCAAACTTCCTTTCAGGGGGAAGGTTCAGGGATCCTTGGGTGTTGGTGCAAGTACCGCATCAGGTCATGTGGATTTGGGGTTCGGGGCTACTGGGGGTTCCCATACGATGGTTTCAAAGATCCATGACATTGGCACAGACAGTGGGCGACAAACTACTTCACTTGATGGTTTTGCTATGGGCGATCTAGAATTGGATCGAGCTAAGGTTCATAAGTCTACAAAGTTGGCTTGTCCAAGGTGTCTTCTGGTGTCGGGTAAGAAACATTTTTCTTTTTCTCCGGTTGCTACTTCTATCTCTTATGAATTGTTTCTTTCGTTGGGATTTGTGGGGTTGGATGTTCTTCCTTCAATGGGTTTCTGCTTGCTCTTCTCCCAGCCTCGTCCTGAGGTGACTTTTTATACTCTCTCTTCTGTTGGGGATATTTTTCCTCCTTTGATCAATATCCTATTATCCCCTTCGAGTCAAGTGTCAGGGGTTATATGTGTGTCTGGGGTTCCCCTTCCTTCGGTGTCTCCCGGGGATGTGGGTATTTGGGTTTCTTCTTCGGATGGTATAGCCTTCCCTTTGGAGTCTGCTCCTTCCTTTCCTTCATCTACTTTTTCATTAAATGGGACTCCTTCCAATTCAGGCAACCAATCGTCTTCCATAACATAGTCTTCTGAGGGGTCTAGGATTAACTATTCTCTCTGCAACAGGGTTGTTTTAACTGAGGATTTGGGTAGCTGTGGTGCGGAGGATCCACTCGGGCAGGGTTTGGGTTCTCTTCCTCGGGCCCTGTCTTCATCTCGGGGTAGGGGTAGGAGATCACATTTACTTCTGGCACAAGACCGGGCCATGATTGATGTGACCTATGGAAGACAATTTTCCATTGAATGGGCACTTAGAGAAAAGAAACCCCAAGAGGTGGTCTCTCTATGAAAATCCTCTCTTTAAACTGTAGGGGCTTGGCGAACCCGGCAAAAAAATTGTCCTTAAAAAGATTAGTTGTTGTTATTGTTCCAGATGTTATCTTCCTTCAATAAACAACGAGGGTTAGTGAATTGGTTGTTGCGTCATTGGAATCACTTTTTCCAGGTTGGTCCTTTATGGTGGTGGATGCAAAGGGTCAATCTGGGGGACTAGCCACTGGATGGTGCCTCAAGCATTGTAACTGTGAATGAATTTGAGGTTTTGAATCATGGATTGGTCTCAACATTTTCTCAATTGAGTTGGGGTTCTCCTTGACGCTTTTTAACATTTATGGTCCCTACGCTAATCGACAATGCTATTGGGATTCGCTGGAAAAGTGCTCTTGGTTTAATGAACAAGAGGTTATTGTAGGTGGGGATTTAAATTCTTCCTTGGGTGCGACGGAGGTATGGGGTCCTCGAACTAGCTCGAACCCTCTGTCTTAATACTTCACTCATTTTCTTGATCTCCATGGGATGCTGTATTTAGATCTGGTAAAATTACATCCGACTTGGTAGAATAGGCAGGTTGGGGATGATCGGGTTGCAAAATGACTGGATCATTTCCTTCGCAAGGAGGATCTGGTGGATACTTTGGCCCTTGCTTGACAATGGGTTGCTTGTAGTGGTGAATCAGATCACAACCTGATTGTTTTGGAATTATTTGGTAGGGTCCATCGGGCTCTTAACCCCTTTATCTTTGAGGGTTGGTTAAAGGATCTAGAGTATCAATCCTTGGTTCGTAAGTTGTGGAATCCCTTAAGCCAAGACCAAACTACTCATGCTGCTATTCTCTTTCTGGAAAACTTGAAAAAATTAAAATAGGCTACCATCCCCTGGGCACATGAGAAAAAATTAAAAGAGGAACAAGAACTTTTAAACATTGAAAAGACGCTGCTGGAATGGCAGGATGACCATGACAGGGGCTTCTGTTCTAGGGAGGGTAAGGATGAACTGGTTCGGTTGGAACTTTGGAGGAGAACTATTTTGGCTGAAAAGGAAGGTCTGTGGTGACTCAAAAGTCATGCTATTTGGCTCGCCTGCAGGGATGAGAATACAAAATTCTTCCACTCTTTTTCCAAAGGCAGGAAATTGACAAATACTATTTGGGGTCTTAATCAGGGGGATGGAAAATTGGTCAATACTTTTGAAGGTCTATCATATTTGGGGATTTCTCATTTTAAAGAACTTTTCAAGGCACATGCAGGATCCTCGATTGCTGAAATTGTGAAAGTGGCTAGGCTCTTCCCTCGTTTTGTGGAGGAAGATGAACGAGAATCTTTGATGACAAAGGTTTCTGAACAATAATTGTTGGTTTTCATGCGTTCTTTCCAGAAATGAAAGAGTCCAGGTCCTGATGGTTGGCCGATCGAATTTTACTTGGGTTTTTTCGACTTGTTGGGAAATGAAATTTTAAAAGTAGTGGAGGAATCTAGGAAAAATGGGCATATACATGATCCGCTTAATGCCACCTTCGTCGCATTAATCCCCAAGTTGGACAATCCTACTACTTTTGATGATTTTCGACCTATTTCTTTATGTAATTGTATATATAAGATCATCTCAAAAGTTATTTGCCGAATACTAAAATATATTCTTTCCAGGCATATTTCAAGCGAATAGTTCGGTTTTCTAGAGGGAAGGCAGATTCACGAGGCTATTGGGGTTGCACAGGAAGGTTTCTCTACTCTTTTTGTGAGGAAAATATTATGGTTTATGCTTGGACACAACTTGTTTTTTCTGATATAGTTTTTATTGTATTGGTGGGATACCCACTATATTGGGGACTTAAATGATGGTGGTTATTTCAGATGGATATTTTTTTTGGGATTGGTAGTATTAGCAGACACACGGTTATGTATCATTGATGCCTGTTTTGCATCATCTGGTGGTTAGAATCTTTATTTTTGAGAATATGTACTTAGCTATGTCAAAATAGTTGGTATATATATGTGTATGTAATTTTGTTATTATATAATGAAAATATGATTTTTTCCGAGGAAAAATAATAAAATAACAATAGATGGGAATTTGTAGAGATGCATGTTGGATCATGAGAGACTGACAATATTGTGGGAAACCCATGATGGCTAGGGTGGTGGACACTATGGAGGTAAGGATATTTCCTAGAAGGTGTTACACATAAGGATTTGGTGGCCAAATTTGTTTATAGACGTCATAGAATACACCAAATAGTGTGATGTATTACAACTTATGGGATGACCCTATATGATGGATTCATTACCACTACAAACCATTGTGGCTGGGGAGTTGTTTCATTGTTGTGCAATTGATGTTATCAAATCTATTAATCTATCAACACACTATTCAAGGAAGAGGTATATAGTAATGACTACCGATTATTTAATGCATTGATAAATGGATGTGCTAACTTGAGATTGTTTAGCATAGATGTCCACATAGCCTCACTAATGACCAGGGTCAACATTTTATTGGAGTAGTTGCTACGCTAGTGAAAGAGTTCAAGATTCATCACCACAAGATGAGGACATACATAGGATAATAGAATGATTGAATAATTCAACAAGATCTTGGAACTTAGATGACCAAATTGTGCTTAGTAAATAGATACAATTAAGAGGAAATAATTAGTGTCATTATATGGCCTTATAGAACTAATTACAAGGACTTGACGAAGTACACACCATTTAATTTAGTGTATGACATGGAGGTGGTGATGCTACTAGAGTATTTGATATTTATCCTACCATACACATAGCCATGCATATTTCAAAAACAAAATACTTACAACATAGGTTGGATATACTAGCTTAGTTAGAAGAATGTATATTTATGGCGAGATACCATCACATGGTACAAAAGTGGTGCCAAATGGCAAGGTAAAATAGACATATCAGGAATAAATAGTTTAAACAGGGGGATCTAGTGTTGATGTATGCTAGGAATTTTTGGAAACACCCATGAAAGTTAAGAATTCATTGGTAGGGACCCTGCAAAATTGTGCAGATAATTGGTGAGGGTGCAATGCAACTTGTGTAATTAGATGGACAATTGAAGAAGTGAGGGGTGAATGACACACACAAAAATCCATACATGGACCCACCCTCATGGAATACCATGAGCACTTTGGTGGGGGGAGTAAGTGTACCATAGTAGACCACAATTTCAACATTCATTTCCAACAATTTTGTTTTTGCAAGTCAATTTCTATAACATTTATTTTCAACGATTTCCATTCATATTTATTTTTTGTTGTTTGTCACTTTGTCGGCCTTGGAATAACATAATAAAACACATCCATAGTTATACAAACTTAAAATTAATTTTCTAGTGCAAAGATTCATGGTCGGGTTGTTGGTGATAACATGGGATTTATGGATGGGAGGGAATGGGTGTTGCAAGAACATGAGAGACTACCAAGCTAACATATTACATAGCATGGGTTATGCATGCGTAGGGTTAGGTATTTGCAGGAGGTAAGTATATGCATTGAAAAAATGTACTTGGGGTATTTTTTCCCTAGAGGAGTCGAGTCTTGTCACCATTTAATGCGATTGTAGGTAGGTGGCACCGAAAAAATATTTTAACTGACACACATGCCACACCCAAGCTAGTCATGTCACATTTATGGTCTCTAAATCCATTGCAAAAATAATGTCTTGTCTTGCATTGATGACGGGGATGACATGATATAGATAGGAATTGATAGAGATTTAGGAAATATATAAAATTGGGTAGAAGATCAAAGGGTAAGGGTGGCACATGCATCAAATGGAACTGATTCCAATAAAATAAGTTAAAGTAGGGATTTATGGGCTATGTTTTATAAAAAAAATTCCATTATAACACATAATATTGGAGCATTACAAGAGTTTCATATCCAAGTCTATATTAGTTAGAGCTTCAAATATGGTAAAGGATGTTTGTCAAATAAAATTGGAGTTAAGGGATGCAATTTGAATGATTTAGAGAGAGGGTAACTAGTGTCTATAATTTGAGAAAGGTTTTGTTTATAGGAAGCAAGAGATGGGGAAAGGTGGCTTCTAGGATTAAGCAATATTGAAGCATAAGAAGAATGCTACAATGCATAATACTAGTGGTAGGTAAGGGTGGAGTAGGAAGTAAGGCCTAGAAAAATAAATTGAGAGGGGAGAAGGCCCCTATTTCATAGGTACAAAACCCATTCTCCCTAAATAAGAGACTTGATGTGTAGGTGCATGTTAACAAGGATGAACACATGAAAGGATATGTCAAGAAAGTGTAGTTGGTCAATTATGACATCCAAAAATAGACTATATTTCTTGAGTTTTCATTGAACCAATACTTAGAATTGAGGGGGGACAACATCAAGATTTTGACACTATTCAATCCCTTATTCAAATATTATTTATGAGTTTGTTTCATGTCCCATGTTTTGGAAACTCTTTAGATATGATAAAATGATCAATACTACTACTATTGTGGAACCATTATGAAGGTATTTGGTTGGACAAGAAAATCCCTATCAATGCAGAGACTATCGATGCCATTATAGGGTTGTCACAATATGGGAGGGATGCCACTAATGTATTATTAGTTCTTTTTATAGTGTTAAAAGATGAAGCTATGAGAAGAAAATGGACCCATGCCTTAAATATGGCACAAAACCTAAGAGCTAGGGCTATAATATAAACCCTATTAACTAAGTGTTGATTAGCATGGTAATACAACTACTATATACAAGGGTCTTATTGTTGGATAGTTGGTTGTGATTGATGTTGTTGGTAAGTTGGTTGTCATTGATGTCAACATAAGTGGTTGTCATTGATGTCAAAAGATGTGATGGGTGCATTTGAAGACGTCTACAAGAATCCCTAGAGGTGTGGTCATGAAGCCTGAATTTGTTTGAGGGATAAGGACATGAAGGACAATGTAAATGTAGGTAACATACTCATAGATCGATATTCCTCGTCATGCCATTTCCAACGGCAGGTGGTACATCACGTAGTTCCTCACGGTTGAGGAGTTATGAGGTCATGAACATGGAATCCCCGAAGAATGGTTAAGAAGCCCCTAAACGATTGCAAGTCATTAATTAAAGGGTAAAGTGGTTATTGTTGGGTTGTTATATTCTTTGCAGTGAAAGTCTAGTTGAGGTAAATTGATTGATGGTCGAAGGTCGAAGTGGATCGAAAACAAGTCGAAGTTGAGGTAGATCGAAAACAAGTCTAAGGTCGAGGAAGTCAACCAAGTAAAGTCAAAGTTGAAGATATCAATGACAAGTCAACCAAAAAGAGGTCGAAGTAAGGGCATGGGATGACTAGCTAGAGACCATATGAAGGAATGATTAGTAACCCGACTTGGAGTCGATTGTAATAGAATCCCAGGTTTTGCGGAATTTGTGGCCAATGATCTGCATGGATCTGTAACCGTTTTTGGGCACCAATATTTAGGGTTTTTCCTATTGTAAAGCCTATAAAGAGGCATGTTGTAAGGTTGTAAAGGATGTTGTTGTAAGGTAATGCTGTAATGCACTTATGCAGGTTAATGAATGTGTAATTGTAGGTTGTTGGTCATGTATATGTAAGCCAAATTGGCTGCAGGGTTGTTCTTTCATGTGCACGAGGGCATGATGTCAAGTGTGTCTTAGGTGTGGAACAAGGTAATACATGTAACCTTTTAATCTGATTGAATAAGACAACAAACGGTAATAATTCTCAAAGGAATGTTGGTTTTCCCAGTTAAGGGTCTCGAGGGTAAAATCTCGATGTACTGTGTGATTGCTTGTGCCATTTGCGTTCTTGATTAAATTCTTTTCTTCTGCTAGGATTAGTGTGGAAGTGTTCTGCATTTCCTGACATGTGGTATCAGATATTAGGTCTTCCCTGACAAGTGAGTTATCAGAGTGGTGTAATTCTTTTGTGAGTATATCAGATCTTGATTTTCCAATCTTGAATATGGGAACTAAACCCTAGGTATAGTAAGATTCGTAAGTCGAATTGTGTTAAATATTGTGGTAAAGGATGGCGAGCAGTTCCAGAATAGAGATAGAAAAATTCAATGGACATAATTTTGAGCTTTGGAAGCTTAAAATGGAAAATATTCTTGTAGATTGAGAACAATGGACAACGGTCTGTCCAGGTACCCAACCAACATGCATGTTGATGGAAGAATGGGAGAAGCTTGAAAGAAGAGAAATAAGTAAGATTTGGCTTTGTCTTGCAGATTTAGTGATGTTGAATGTCTTAGGTGAAGATTCAACCAAGAAACTGTGGGACAAGATGGGAAGCTTATACCAGTCGAAATCTCTGGTAAATAATTTGTTTCTCAGAAATAAACTGTATCTTCTGAGGATGAGTGATGGAAGTTCAGTGACTAAGCATTTAAATATGTTTAATATCGTGTTAATCCAGTTATCATCTGTGGATATTAAGATCATTGATGAGGATAAGTGTATCATCCTATTATGTTCTTTTCTAGACTTTCACGATAGCTTAATCGTGGCTATTAGGAATAATACAACCACACTAGTGCTAGAGGACGTGTTTGCTTCTCTATTGTTGGAAGAAATGAGAAAGAAGAACATGGAAGGATCGACCAAAGATGCTTTGGTAGTGAGAGGTCGACCGATAGATATAGATAAAGGAAAATTATTCTGTAGAAAGTTCAATTCGAAGGGTAGATCTAAATCCATGGCTTAGTCGACGTGAAGGCGATGGAAATGAGGTAAAGCTGGGAATTATAAAAAGGACTGTAAGTTGAAGGAAACATAAGGCAATGTTGGATCCGATGAGAAGCAGTCGACTGAGAGAAAGATGACCTCAGATAAGGGAGGTAATGTGTACCTGGCATCGACCATTACACAGTTGGATCAAGTTGTTTTGTTAATTGACTTAGGAGCATCCTATCATATGACACCACATAAAGAATGGTTCTTTGAATATGAACGATATGATGGTAGTGAAGTGTTATTGGGGGATGACTTGACAACCAAAATTGTTGGATGGGGAAGAGTCCGACTAACACTGCATGATGGGAGGAAAAGAACCCTTCCAGGTGTGCTACACATTCCGGGTTTGGAAAGAAACTTGATATCTGTCGACAAGATGAGTGATGCAGGAGTGCATAGTTTGTTTCAAAACTATTCATGCAAGATGGTCAGAGGTGCGATGGTATTAATGAAATGAGTTCGGATTGGTACCTTGTACAAGATGTTAGGGAATGTTGACTCGACTGGATGAAACAACATTGTTGACCCTAAAATTTAATTGAATGTGACTCGACTCGACTTGACTCGACTCAAGCCAAGTAGGTTCAAACTGAATCGACAAGACATGATGAACTCGAACCGACTAGGTTATGGCACAAGAGAATGGGACACATTGGAGAAAAAGGACCTCGATCTGTGCAAAGAAAAGGTATGGTCGAGGTATTTCTGAATGTGAGTTAGAAGTTGACTTTTATGAACATTGCATATATGGAAAACAAAGCTGGGTGCGGTTCCCATTTGGAGCAACAAGGGAAAATGGGATTCTAGAATTGGTGCATAGTGATGTGTTTGACCCGATTACGATGCCCTCACTTGGTGGATCCTTGTATTATGTCTCCTTCATAGATGATTTTTCCAAGAAGACATGGATATATTTCCTGAGGAAGAAATCATAGGTTTTTGAGAGATTTGAGGAGTTTAAATCTCTTGTGGAAAACCAAACAGAGAAGAGGATTGACAATGGTGGTGAATTATGTGGAAAGGAATTTGATTAGTTCTGTAAGCAGTGTGGAATAACATTCAAAAATACCACACCATATACCCCACAATAAAATAGATTTGTCAAGAGAATGAATAGAACATTGATGGATAAGGTGAGGAACATGCTCAGTGGTGCTAGGTTCGCACAAGAATTCTAGGCAGAGGCAGTCGACACTGCAAGATATCTAGTAAATATGTCTCCTTCATCGGTGCTAGTCAACATGACTCCACATGAGGTATGGTCAAGTAAGAAGCCTTTTGTGGCACATCTCAAAGTATTTGGTTGTGATGGATTTGTGCATGTTCCCAAGGAAAGGAGGAGAAAGTTGGAAAATAAGGCAATCAAATGTATTTTCTTCGGATATAAAGAAGGAATGAAAGGATATAAGCTCTAAGATTCTACATAAAGGAGAAAAATGTACAATAGAGATGTGGTATTCAAAGAAGTCATAGGTAAATCCGAGCCTGAGGAAGTTGTTTAGACCGAGAATAATCCTGATACGGTGCAGTTTAAACTGAGGAATAAAGAAGATGATTCATATGGGTCGAATGAATATGAGGAAGAGGTGGAGAAAATGACTCCGGTGGTAAGGAGGTTAGAAAGAATAAGAAAACTAGTTGATAGGTATAGTCCACCCAAATTTTGTTCTGTATTTGTGCTAACTTCCATTGACAATGAGCCCAAGTCAGTTAGTGAGGTAGTTGAATTGACAGAGGTTAAACTCAGGAAGGACACCATGGTCAAAGAGATGGAATCCTTGCACAAGAATTAGACATGGGATTTAGTCAAGTTACCTAGTGGAAGGAATATTGTTGGTAGCAAGTGGGTGTTCAATAAGAAGATGAATGTCGCAAGACAAGTCGAGAATTTCAAATCTTGAATGGTAGTGAAAGGATATTCCCAAGTCGAGGGAGTCAACTTTGGTGAGATTTTTTCCCCTATTGCAAAACTAAATTCCATTAGAGTAATAATGTCTCTGGCTGCAAAATTCAATCTGGAGATAGAACAAATGGATGTGAAGACAATGTTCCTACATGTGGACCTAGAAGAAGAAATCTACATGAAACATCCTGAAGGATTTGTAGTAAAGGGAAAGACAGAGTTAGTGTGCAAACTCAAAATATCCCTTTATGGTCTAAAGAAATCTTCAAGGATGTGGTACTAGAAGTTTGACACATATATCATTAGTTTGGGATTTACGAGAAGCAAAGATGATCATTGAATATATTCCAAGGAATAAGGTGGGAATTTCATATATGTAGCTTTGTATGTCAATGACATGTTGCTGATTGAAAACAACATGGACGCAATAAAGGAGGTGAAGAAACAACTATCCTCCAAGTTCAACATGGAGGATCTTAGTGCAACTAAATTCATTATGGGAATGGAGATTAAGAGTGACCGATCCGCTAGAAATCTCTGGTTGAATCAGACGAAGTATATTGAAATAGTTCTGACATGATTCAACATGCAGGATTGCAAACTGGTGAAGGTGCCAATTCCACTGGGAGAAAGGGTTACTACTGATAAATGTCCAAAGATACAAGAAGAAATAGAGGACATGGAACATTTTCCCTATGAAAGTGTTGTTGGTATTCTAATGTATGCGATGATCTGCACTCGAGAAAACATTACCCATGTAGTGGGAGTGTTGAGAAGGTACATTTTGACTCCTGGAAAGGAGCATTGGACAGTTGTCAAGAGAATATTCAGGTATTTGTGTGGCACAAAGGACTATGCTATATGATACCAAGGAAAACCTGGAGGTGACAATGGTAAATTAGATGTACATGACTTTGTCAATGTCGACTGGGTTGGAGATCTGGATCGACGAAGGTTGACCAATGTATATGTCTTCAAGATGTTCGGTGGAGAAATAAGTTGGATGAGTAAGAGACAGGCGATCGTAGCTTTGTTGACGACATAAGATGAATACATGGCGGCCACTCATGGAATAAAATAAGTGGTATGGATTGAAAGGTTGAGTTTAGGAATCAGATTTGAACAGATATATATGAAGGTACGTTGCAACAGTCAAAGCACAATATTTTTGGAAAAGAACCCTACTTATCATTCAAAGACCAAGCACATTGATGTACAATACCATTTTGTAAGAGACATGGTGGAAAGTAACAAGGTGCTACTGGAGAAAGTAGACACGTTGGAAAACATAACAAACTCACTAACCAAGTGTGTGAGTGATGTGAAGTTCTCTTGGTGCAGAGAGACAATGGGTATTGCTTCCCTGGGTCGACGAATGAAAGTTTAGGAATATCCTATTTCAACAAAAAACAAAACAAGCAGGAGAATGTTGGGTTGTTATATTCTTTGCAGTGAAATTCTAGTCGAGGTAAATCGACTAACGGTCAAAGGTCAAAGTGGATCGACAACAGGTCAAAGTCGAGGTAGATCGAGAAAAATTCAAAGGTCGAGGAAGTTGATCAGGTAAATTTGAAGTTGAAGATATCGACGACAAGTCAACCGACAAGAGGTCGAAGTGTGGGCATGAGACAACCGACTAGAGACTGAATGAAGGACTGACCAGTAATCAACTGGTAACTCGACTATAACAAAATCTTGGGTTTTGCGGGATTTGTAGCCAATGATATGCATGGATCTGTAACCATTTTTGGGCACCAATATTTATGGGTTTTCTTGTTGTAAAGCATATAAAGAGGCGTGTTGTAAGGCCATAAAGGCTACTCTTGTAAGGTAATGTTGTAAAGCACTTATATAGGTTAATGCATGGTAAATCATAAGTTGTTAGTCATGCATATGTAAGCCAAATTGGCTACAGGGTTGTTCTTGTGTAGGAAAGAGGGTATGATGTCGATTGTGTCTTAGGTGTGGACCAAGGTAAGACATGTAACCTTTTATTTTTATTGAATAATACAACAAGAGAGCATAACGCTCAAAAGAACATTGGTTTTCTCAGTTAAGGGTTTCCAGGGTAAAATCTCAGTGCAGTGTGTGATTGCTTGTGTCATTTTTGTTCTTGATTAAATTCTTCTTTTCTTCTGCTAGGATTAGTGTGGAAGTGATATTCCTTTCCTGATAGTTATAACAAGAAACTACATGTCGGCCCTTAATTTAAGGAAATAAGTCACTTGGAAAAGTATAAATACACTTCAAGGAGCCTCTCATTTGTAATAAGTGAGGCACCCCCACATGTTAGTTAGTGCCTGTCACGTGAGGCCCCGCGTGAGTACAATCTTAGTCCAATGAGGTTAAGTTAGATTTGAGGAATGATGATTTTACCAGGTTTTTGATGCCCATAAAGGTTTATCTATCTAAAATTTGATACAATGGGGTGACTATAGAGTTACATGTATGATTATACACATGTTATACATTGGTGATGTTATGGTGCATGCTTTAGACATGTCTTTGGTATCTTGTTGATACATTGGTACATGCTTGAGGCACATCTTATGCATATGGTGTGAGGCATATTTTTGTTACATGTATGAGGTACATTTCTTGGTGATATCGATGCATGTTTGAGGCACTTCTTGATGAGGTTATGGCACATGTTTGAGGTACATGCATTGGATGTTGTGGTACATGTTTGAGGCATGTCTTGGTGATGTTGGTACATGTTGAGACACATATTTATGATGTCATGGTACATTTATTAGAAGCATATTTTGGCTATCTTGGTATCTGGTTTGGTATATGTCATGTTGATTTTCTCACATGTTTGAGGCACTTCATTGATGATATCTTATTGTACATGGTGTATGGAATGATTGATACATATCATGAGTGATATGGTATATGGCTGAGGCACATGTTATGGTATAGGTTTTGGGTTCATAAGTTGATGATGATATGGTACATTGCTAGAGGCACTTCTTGGTGAGCTTGGTACATGGTATGGTACAGTTTGTGGTACATGGTATGGTACATGTTTCGATACATAGTTGATGTACATGGCATGGTATCGATTTTGGTACGTGGTCCATATATGGTATGGTACATGTTCTGGTACATGGTATGGTGATGGTTTTGGTATCCATGTGAGTGGATCTGGTTATAGTTGGTTGATGATGATATATCAGTGACAATGATAGTGACAATGGTGGTGATAGGGACAGTGATAGGTTGGATGATTGGTTGATCATTAGTTTCAATTTGATGTGACAATGACAGTTACATGTTGATGTGACAGTGACACTGACAAGTTGGATGACATGTTGATTACATGTTGATGAGACAATGGTAGTGACAATATCAATGATAGTGATAGGTTGATCCTACACTTATATTTTAGGGTGACAGGATGGGGCAAGGAAAGGGGGTTGTAGCCTCAAGTTGGTGCTTCTTATGGATGTAATCTTGATATATATATAAGAAAGCATTATGTGGTTTTCTCC
>JZKD02S1979601.1:297457-309559 GCA_000966675.3 Picea glauca
TATATTTATAACTCTGGATTTCACAGTAAAGACTCACTTCCACTAAGATTAATGACTCAAAGTTAAAAATGAGACAAATGGTTAATAATCTACACTAACTGATTCACCCCCCCCCTCTCAGTTAGTTCATACCTGTAACAAAATGTATCCTTGAAGACCTAACTTGAAGAAGCAAAGAGAAAGGAAGAAGTCATGAAGATCTAGATGATGAAGAAAAAAGAAGATTGTGAGAAGCTTAAATAAGAAGTTGTCATATTAAGAGTTAAAGTTGTCAAGCTCAACAAGAACATTGAATATAGAGAAAGATCCACATCATTGGTAAATAAAGTTGAAGGGAAGTGTTACAGGTTGCTAGAAAGGAAGGATGAAGAGAAGGCTAAGAGTTATGCAGAATTCATCAAAGAATCTATTGAGAAGGAAGAATGCAAGCCCTCAAAGGAGAAAATTCCAGAAATGAAGACGACTCAAGGAGAATATTACAAAAGAGACCGATATCAAAGAAGACCCTCCACTTTCAGGTATCAAAGAAGCTTCAATCATTGTGAAGGAAAAAACAAAAGAGAAGATCGTGATCAACCAAGGCATGAGTTCATAAGGAATACATCACAAAGAAGATCATTCACTCCTAGGTATCAAAGTTTCTTTTATGGTAAGTGTTTTACTTGTAATAATTTTTGACATAAAGTTGTAGATTGCGGAGATTATGGAAGAAATGGTTAAGAAAGAAATGTGTATGTGTCCCCACACAATATTGAATGCTACAAATGCCACAACTATGGACATATAGCTCGATATTGTAGAAGCATGATGGATACTTCCATGAAAGAAAACTCTGATATCAAATGCAATAAAGTTTGGAAAAGAAAGAAAGAACATGTGAATAAAGAGCAAGTAAATGAAGAACATGTCCCATAATTCATACTATCATGATTTGCAATAGTATGAGATCATGATGAATCTACAGGAAGAGAGGAAGATGCCAGAATTCAGGAAGAAGATGAAGAGGAAGATGTCAGAATTCAGGAAAAAGATGAAGAGGAAGATGTCAAAATTCAGGAAGAAGATGAAGAGGAAGATGTCAGAATTGTTGGGTATGTGTTATATTCTTTGCATGAGTAGTAGTGGGGTTAGAGGGGGGTGGAGCCCTCGATTTTTATTTTATTTTATTTTATTTTTTCTGAATTGGGACCACATTTTTTCTGCCTCGGGACCGCATTATATTTAGGTGGTTTTTCGGCACATGGTTTCTTTGCCGATGGTTTTCTATTTCCAGTTAAGGAATTAGGGTTTTGGACTAATCTAGGTCATTGGTTTAGGGTTTTGGATGCCGCTGGCTCCTATATGTATATTTTATTGTAAACATTATAACATGATGAATAATATAGAATATGTTGGTTTTCCTGGTTTGGGTTTCCAGGGGAAAAATCTCTGTGTAATGTTTGTATTTTCCATTGTATATTTTCTGTTCCTTTACTGAATATCTGTTTGCAGTAGATATTGTACAAGATTAGGATTTACAATAATTCAGATGATTGAAGAATAATATTATCCCTCTTTAGGGTGGCTTCCTCCACCTTTCTGATCCATCCGTCTTGGAGACTCCCAGTAAATTTGAATATTGAACATGGGGAGTCTAAGTAGTATCTCTATAGATAAAAGAAATATCTTTCGAGCGGTCTGAAGTGTTTGTAGATTTTGAAAAGGCAGTTTCAGAATGATTTGATGAAAAAAGTGCAGAACGTCTTGTGACAATTTGATTGTTTGAGGAGTAGCTTTCAAAATGAATTCCCATGTGAGTATCAACTGACAATTATGAAGGATATCGATAACACAATTTTTAGGAAAAGATTCATGATTGTATAGAGGATTCCAGGCATGGACATATTCAGTACATATTGTTGCAGACATGTAGAGTCTAATTTGCAGATTGAATAGAAAGCTTGAAAAACAAGAATGTGTAGTGATCAGTCGCAACAGATGGGTCAACATTATTTGCAGTTGAGTAGCAGAATCATGGATAGTTTTATGACATATGGACAAGAATTCATGAAACACTTGGAAGTTACATAAGACATGAGTAAGAAAATATGCATAGCAGTGGATGAATGCATATTGATAGGTGGAATCAGTTAGTCACAAAAAGACAAACAATGAAAGGCACAACAAGACAAGGGAAGAGAAACCATCAACAAGAAATACATCGTCAGATGAAAATTATTGAATGATGGGTTCATTGATGTTTGAGTAGTAAACATGACAAGATATCAATATCTGAAGTCAAGTAACTTTGAATTATTTTTATATATGTCAGTGAATTACAAGAGGAAGCACCAATGGAAAAGAAACCTTGGAATAGAGGAAAGGAAGTATATATATGAAGCCCCACACTAATATACACAACATCTTGTAGAGAAGTCAAGGGAAGAGACATCGTTAGAGGGAGAGACTAGATTAGAAGCATAAATACAGGGGGAGATGTACTGACAGGGGGAGTTACCCTTTTACCCATGATGTCAAAGGGGGAGAAAGAGAAAGATCGAAAGAGAAATATCGAAAGCATGAAGATAAGGCGAGCAACCCCAAAGAGATATACCCTTTTCTATTGATGTAAAAGGGGGAGAGAAACATGAAGAGATAAAGATTAGGAGCATTGGTAACAGGTGGAGTATGAGTGTTACCATCAATTCCAAAGGGGTACATTGTTGGATAGTTGGTTTTCATTGATGTTGTTGGTAAGTTGGTTGTAATTGATGTCAATAGAAGTGTTTGTCATTGATGTTAACATATGTGATGGGTGCATTTGAAGAAGTCTACGAGAATACCCAGAGGTGTGGTCATGAAGCCCAGATTTTTTTGAGGAATAAGGAAAAGAAGGATGGTGTAAATGCAGGTAACATACTCATAGATTGATATTTCTCGTCATGCCATTTCCAAAGGTAGGTGGTACATTACGTAGTTCCTCACGATTGAGGTGTTATGATGTCATGAAGTTGGAAGTGCCTAAACGGTTGCAAGTCATTAATTAAAGGGTAAAGTGGTTATAACAAGAAATTATAGGTCGAACCTTAAGTCAAGGAAATAAGTCACTTGGAAAAGTATAAATACACTTAAAAAATCCTCTCATTTGTAATAAGCAAGTTTATTGAATATCTATCAAGTGAGCAAGTGATATATTGGATAATATGAGATAATGAATTTAAGGTAGCGAAGGTGAAAGTTTCAATATTGCAGAGGTGAGCGAGGGTTTCTAAAAAACCCTAGTTTGGCTGACCCCCACGGGTCAGACTACTGGTGTCCCGCAAGGCACCCCTATGGGTTAGTTAGTGCTTGTCATGTGAGGCCCCGCGAGAGGAAAGCCTTTATCCAACGAGGCTAAGTCAAATATGAGGAATATTGCTTGTACTAGGTTGTTGATGCCCATAAAGGTTTGTCTATCTGAGATTTGATACAAAAGGGTGACTACATAGTTATATGTATGATTATATGCATGTTATACATTGGTGATGTTATGGTGCATGCTTGAGGCATGTCTTTGGTATCTTGTTGAGACATTAGTACATGCTTGAGGCACATCTTATGTGCATGGTGTGAAGCATATTTTTGGTACACATATGAGGTACATTTCTTGGTGATATTGAAGCATGTTTGAGGAACTTCTTGATGAGGTTATTGAACATGTTTGAGGTACATGAATTAGATGTTGTGGTACATGCTTGAGGCATGTCTTGATGATGTTGGTACATGGTGAGACACATATTGATGATATCATTGTACATTGATTAGAAGCATATCTTAGCTATCTTGGTATCTGGTTTGATATATATCATGGTGATGTTATCAAATGCTTGAGGCACTTCATTGATGATATCTTATGGTACATGGTGTATGGCTTGATTGAGACATATCATGAATGATATGGTATATGGTTGAGGCACATCTTATGGTATAGGTTTTGGGTTCATAAGTTGATGATGCTATGGTACATTTCTAAAGGAACTTCTATGTGAGCTTGGTACATGTCATGGTACAGGTTTTGGTACATGGTATGGTACATGTTTTGGTACATGGTTGATGTACATGGTATGGTACATGTTTCGATACATGGTTGATACATGGTATGATATATGTTCTGGTACATGGTTGATGTACATGGTATGGTGATGGTTTTGGTATCCATGTGAGTGGATCTAGTTATAGTTAGTTGATGATGATATATCAATGATAGTGACAATGAAAGTGACAGTGAGAGGGAAAGTGACAATTTGGGTGATTGGTTGATCATCGGTTTCAGGTTGATGTGACATTGACAGTTACATGTTGATGTGAGAGTGACATTAACAGGTTGGATGAGAGGTTGATTACAGGTTGATGAGACAATGGCAATGAAAATATCGGTGGTAGTGATAGGTTCAGTCTACACTTATATTTCAGGGCTGAAGGACGGGGCAAGGAAAGGGGGTTGTAGCCTCCTTCCGATTGGTGCCGAAGAACTCAGGGATTTGGAGCTTCCTTCAGGTTGGATCCTGTAAATCACGGGGTCATAACATCCTTTCGGTTGGAACCAGAGAACACAAGGAGTTGGAGCTTCCTTCAAGTTGGATCCTGTAAAATAGGGTGTTGGAGCCTCCTTCCAGTTGTATCTAGAGAATTCAGGGAGTTGTAGCTTCCTGAAGGTTGGATCCTATAAATAGGG
This sequence comes from Picea glauca, assembly GCA_000966675.3. Classification (NCBI taxonomy): domain Eukaryota; kingdom Viridiplantae; phylum Streptophyta; class Pinopsida; order Pinales; family Pinaceae; genus Picea; species Picea glauca. The sequence goes on from JZKD02S1979601.1 coordinate 302,151, forward strand.
GGTTGGAGCCTCCTTTTAGTTGGTGTTGGAGAATTGGGAAGTTGGTTCTTCCCGCGAATGCAATCTTGATATATATAAGAAAGCATTTTGTGGTTTTCTCCCATTCAGTTTTCCATGTAAATTTTGGTGTATTGTGTATCTTTGGTTGTTTATTATGCATCGATGAATGATATTGTTTATGATGTAATGATATACTGGACGCATAAGTGATAATATATTGAATACTGTTGATAAAGTTGAAGTGTGTGTGTGTGTATGTATATATATTTATATTATGATTCAAAGTGGTAAAAAGTGATCATACTGATTCACCCCCCCTTCTCAGTATTCCAACACTTATGGACCAACTGGAAGTGTGAGTTATTGAAGAAGACAATACTAGATATGATGGACTATACATATTTTTTAATAGAAAAGTATGGCCAGGAAATTCAAGGAGTAAGCATAAGTTGTAATCCTTATTTTGAGGAATTCAATCCATTCAAAGACATGACTATTAGAGAATTGCTATACCTAAAGGACAAGTTGGAGAGGAATGAGATGTAAGACCCAATGTAAGGACAAGTTGGAAGGAGTGGTTAGGGAGTTGTTGTAGCTCAATTTGACTAAGTGTTAGTGTTGAGAAAAGTTTAGTAGAAGGTCAATTTGTAGAATCCTAAGCATGTGATCCCATCAAATCTTGAGTACATGGAGGCTATGAAGTCATATTATTCACCTTTTCTTCCTAGAGTTGGATTAATCTTGACTCAGTCATAGAGTAGTTAGGTTAACCTTGATACAATTAATAATAAGTTTACCATTCATGGTTTATGGGCCCATGGTATTACATATGATGAAGCCTATTTAATGGCTTGGAATACTCCATTGTAAAATTACTCAAGTGGCCTGGTATTTGGTTGGCTTGGACAAATAAATAATAGATATCTATTTGGGTGTTGGTTTTCCTAGTTAAAGGCTTCTATGGTAAATAGTGGCTCTATGTGTTTGTTTATGTTTATTGTGCCTATATTTGTGTTATTTATTTATCTTCAAGTTACACATTGGTATTAGAGCCTTTTCACCTCAAATTCAAGGTGTTAGGGACAAGGTTTTCTTAATATAATCTTGGTTTGAGTGGCACCTTGTGCATAATGCAAACTTGTTGCAATAAAATGGTAAGCACAACAAGAGTGGAAATTGAGAGTGAGCTTGAATCATGTGGCCTTGGATTTGAACATGCATGGAGAAGTAATGATTTGTGGGTATATAGATAGATCTACCACTTGGATGGAATTGCCAAGTGCTTAATTTGGCTCACTGTATTTGGAGTGGAGAGGGATGTGGGCAAAGAAGTAGGTAGATGCTTCTTGCATCATTTTCTTCAGAATATGATGATAGCATAAGTATTTGGTTGAGAAGTAATTGTTCTATGTAATTTTATTTGGAGTAGGAGGGATGCCGACAATGAAATAGGTTAATGTTTCATAGCATCACATGCTCGGGCACACAACTATAAGTATTCTTAATGGGGATGGATTTTATTACATATCTAAATGGGCATATGGCTATAATACCTATTTAGGCATGCATACCCTTGTTTGGAGGTTCACTGTTGTAAAGTATAGATGTAGACTTAGATGATATGGTGCATGTTATATTCTCATATACCTTGTTAATAAAAATGAAGGGGGTAGGTATTTATCCCAAGTCAAGTTTAGGGAGGGACTGTTGGGTTAATATTGACTCGATCATAGAGTAATTAGGTTAAACTGTATACAATCAATGATAGATTTATTATTCATAGTTTATGGGAAAACGGTATTGTATAACCCATAATATCACATATGATGAAGTCTATTTAATGGATTGAGATAATCCATTGTAAGATTCCTCATGTTGTCCCTGCTGGAATAATGAGAATCAGTATGAACACTTTTACCACTTTTAACCACAATATATAAACTTTAACTTAATCAACAATATATCATCAATGGATCATCAATATATCATCAACATATAAACATAATCAACATCACATCACATCAAATACATAGTACACCATAATTTATGTGGAAACCCAAGTGGGAGAAAACCATGGAATTATTTTCTTAAATATCAAAGAATACATTCATTGGAAGCACCAAATTTCCAATTCTCCAGCACCAACTGGAAGGATTCGTCGATCCATTATTTACAGGATCCAACCTAAATGAAGCTACAACTCCTTGAATTCTATGGATCCAACCAGAAGGAGGCTACAACCCCCTGATTCTCAGGCTCTAACCTGAAGGAAGCTCCAACTCCCTGAGTTCTCCTGTACCAAACTAAAGGATGATAAACCCCCCTTTCCTTGCCTCGTCCTACCGCCATGAAATATCAATGTATACCAAATTGTTAGTACCACTGTCACTATCACTTCCACTGCCACTGTCACTACCTCTATCACATCAACATGTAACCTGTCAACCTGTCACTGTATCCAACTTGTCACTGTCATGTTGTCACTGCATCCAATCTTTCACAGTCACTGCCACTATCAAATCAACCCGTAACCAAACTATAACATGTCAACCTGTCACTATGTCCAACTTGTCGCATCAACCTGTCACTGTATCCACTTGTCACTGATCAACCTATCCATCCTGTCACTATCAAATATACTCAACCAGATTCTTTCACATGAATCATATACTAAGGACACTTATCAACTAGATTTCCGACATCACCAACACATGCCTCTACCAAGCATGTACCAATATCACTAACATACCATCACAAGATATGTGTCTCAACCATATAACAAACCATCAACCTGTACCATACCAAACATCAACCGTGTACCACAACCTATACCAAAACAAGTGCATCAACCATACACCAACACTTGTACCACAACGATTTCATCAACCATGCACCAACACCTACAACATGTATGTCAACTATCAACCATGTACATCAACACCATACCAAGTATCAATCTTGTGCCATACCATGTATCAACTATGTACATCAACACAATACCAAGTATCAATCCTGTACCATACCATGTATCAACTATGTACATCAACACCATACCAAGTATTAATCATGTACCATACCATGTATAAACTATGTACATCAACCATATACATCAACACCTGTACCATACCATGTACCAAAAATGTATACCAACCATATACCATATCACTCAATCATTCCATACACCATATACCATACGATACACTATCAATGGTGTACCTCAACTAAGTACCAATATCACCAAGATATGTATCTCATACATGTGTTTCCATATACCAAACATATTACTCAACAATTTATCAATATCAAAGCTAGGCCTCTAACATAACAACCATACACCATGTGCCAATGCTTCAATAATATACCAAGAAAAATCCTCAAGCATGTACCATAACATCATCACCATGTAACCAAACTCTATACCAGGATACCAATACAACCAATATGTCCTACTAATCAATTCACCATATCAATATCACCAAGATGTACCATGCATCAACAAGACATGCCTCTCAAGCATGTACCACACCATCATCAAGCATAAAAGACAACTTCATAAGCATACCTGTAACATGTATTTGACCTATTGTACTGTAATACTGACATGTAACTCTTCCATAACCTTCAGCAACATGGTACCAACATATGTACCAAATTTTCCTTAGCCTTGTGGGACTAAGAATACCTGTCACGCGGGGCCTCACGTGATGTGCCCTAGGAAACCCATGAGGGTGGCTCGCGGGACACCCTCAAGTTGAACCGCGAGGGCTTTCTTAATTAGGGTTACAAAGAAACCCTATCTCTCTACAACTCTAAAACTTTCGCTCTTTTTTTTCACTTTCTCCGTTGCCTCAGACTTGACGTCAAATTCACCAATAGACCAAAATATTAAACCATAACATTCTCATAAGATATATATTCAATGTATGTGTGTGTACATATGAGAGACTCCTTGAGGTGTATTTATACTTTTTCTAGGTAACCTCTTTACTTATTCTTAGGGATTCTTGAATTTCTTTTTACAACCAATTTACCCATTCATTAATTGAGTTGTAATCAATTATGGGCTTCTTGACCATTCTTTGGGGCTTCCAACTTCATGAGGGTAGATCTCCCTAACTGTGAGGAACCATGTGGCATACCACCTATAAATGGAAATGACGTGACGGGTACTATCCATCTATGAGTGTATTACTTGGATTGACACGGTTATCTCCCAAAATGAATCAGTTAATGTTTTTCATTTTGTAGGTGATAGTGTGGTCATTAATAGGATTATTTATAAATTTTTAGATTTTAGAAGTATCAAAACATAGGATTTAAGATTTTATCTTAGAAATAAATTGATCCTAAAAGATCTTTTCAAAATTTTGTGAAAAATCTTTTCAACAACTAACGTATGTTGTGAAGTTGAAGTTAGCTGGTGAAAGCCTCAGGTTTCAATGGTTAAGGTGTACTCCCCGTAGCAAGTAAGCTGGTGAAAGCGCTTACTGTTGTAAATATCAAAAGGAAACTTCGACAATTGTTATAGTGATCATATCTGTCCTATGGGTGCACACCTCGAGGAATTATTGACAAAGAGTGAGAAGCTTTGGGACTCAAGATCAACATCAAACGAAAGACTATCAGTCAAACAAAGGTTGCAGCTGTCGAAGCAAAGTGTCTAATGAGCACCCAGGTGTTGAGGCCAGCGACAAATTATAGGCCACTTGTTATACATTTATACAGATCAAAACTTCTGAGCATTCAAAGGAAAAATAGATAAATGTCATTCATTTCCAGCAGGGAAAACACCGAGGCTAGCTCTTACTCCCATGTTTCATCTCCATGCGACCTACATAGCAACAAGAACATACAAATCAAATCAAAGCCAATGCAGAAGCATAACATCAATCCATGAGGAGGAGGGGCATCCTTATGCTCTACACGTCAATAATACAAATGAATCACAACTAGGTCTCGGAGGAGATTGCACACATGTTCATCATTTAGATTGTGCCACGAGGAGAGACATAGATCGAGTTTCCGATAGGCTGGTCAAAATTAGAGTCGATGAGGGATTGACTACCAAATATGTGCCATGGCTCATTGTAAATAGGATTATGAATTTGCATGCTCAAGAACGGTCTGGAGAGGTTCACAACATCACCTACTCTAATGATGGAAATTCTGTATTAGTTGTGTATCGTGTAACTATCTATGGTGTTGATGCTAAGATTCATCGTGAATCAACTGGGTATGCTTCCACAGATGACACAAATTTTGGAGACCCTGTTCAAAAAGCAGAAGCAATGGCATTTTGTCTTGCATTAATAAAGTTAAGGAACACTTGGCGCACATATACAAAAATGAAATGAAGCAAATTTTTCATTTGGATTTCTTATTGTATGCTAAGCAATTCATATTGTTTCCAGATGTTTAAATTTAGGACGTGTAGGGATATCAACAACAGAGCGCAGGGCAGGCCAAGCTATAAGTCTATGAAAATACTTATATATAAATGACATTGGGTGTTCCCAAAAGGAAGAAAGAGAGTCTGATCCAATCCCGTACAGGTAGCGGTTGGTACTTTCTTAGCTAATGCCAAAGAAATACTTTGGATGAACTAGAAATAGTGAAACCCTCCAGTGACACCGTGTCAGCATTTATATCAGGGCATCCATCTTCCCAGCAGCTTTGTAGTCAAATATTGAGTCTTTGGTAGCCTGAGAACAGATAAAGGAGGCTGAGAATGGAAGGAAATGCTTGGTTGATTTGCCTGGAGGTCCATTGGAGATTAAGTGGAACAAAGAGAATCTCGAGCTACGACTTAGACTTGGAAGGTTTCAAGAAACAAGTTGGTGTAATGAGATTATTTTCTGTGCACAATGGGTGTCTGAAACATATGTATCTTTGTCCCATAACTATAAATACACTTCCTCCTGTTGTGCTGATAGATTTTTTCAATAAGAATGAGTAGTTGGTATTCTGCCATAAAATTATTAAGCCTGGCATCTACTATACAGATGATACAATGTCATAGGCGTGGGTTGAGTTATTTTAAAATGTTTTCGAGGTGTCAAGCTCTTGAGACAACCTTATCAACATTCTAAATTCAAAAGCACATCCCAGATTTTGAGGAGATAGTTGAGGGGCATTCCAGACTTTAAGGCAGATGTCAACGATTTCAGGGTTAGTTCTAAACAATTGGCGTACAATTGGCATCTTTATCATCATTTGAGGTGACTTGAATCTATCCAAGAGCATGTCACAAGGGATTCATCAGATGAAGATCGTATTCAAATTCAAAAGGTTAAATGACTCAGATTTCTAGCTTGTCACTTGGTTAAACTTTTTGTGCCTGAGATTTTGGTCAAAATTTGACTTATTCCTCAGCTTTTTGTGTGATGATTCATGATCTAGATGATGATAGTAGTTCCATAAGGCACTGTTAGTTGCCAAATCCCAAGACTTTCAGCAGCTAATCCTCCCCTGTATCATGATTGTAAGCTGCTAAAAGCACAGACATAGTCATAATGGTAGTATTTTTGCTCAGATCAAATACTTTCATTGCCAAATCATTCGAAGAAGGTTCTTAATGAATGACATAATTGAGAGAGATAAGGATCATCCTCTTTTTCAAGTTTTTGAGGTAGATGCAAATGAGAAAAGGTTAAAAGCTTTGATATTTTGAGTTGAAGATATGCCTAGGTGTCAAAAAAAGATGTTGAGTTGTCTTGTCATCACTATGAAGACTGCAGAAAAATGTCGAAGATATTGGAGATTTATTTGATAAGAGTTTGACCTTTTTGATAGGATCATATCCTTCTTTTTCTGAACTATTTTGACCATATACTATTTTAAGCATGTTGATCTACTTTAATTGGATGGGAGATTCTGATGTACATGGATAAAAAGGCCTATGGTTTAAACAATAGAAAAGGGGGTTCAGCCATAGGACTGAAGGGGGAATGATGGATACAATACCATGCTGCATTTGTAATAGACTTTCATAGATATGTAATTCATATCACAATCTTCTTTCTCTATTAATACCAGATTGTCATTTCTTATTCCTTATATGCTTTAATTCAAGTTATCTTAGCTGCAATATGACTGTCATCTCATTAGTCAGTTCATAGCTTGATTTAATAGTAATCTTCACTTTGCTTCAAGTTTGTCTTAGTTTCCAATGATTGTCATCTCATTGGTCAACTCATAAGCTTGATTTAATAATGATACCTGCACTATCTTATCCGACCCATCACATGTGTGATCTCGTTAGTAAGTATAGTATTCTTCATCCACTGTTATGCTATTCATCTGATCATTGATTCTTGAAAGAATTGTCTCATTCGATTATATATTCTTTGACTGTCTTGATTGTAATTTTTAAACCTGCGAAGTAAAGCAATGCATATAGATTCTTAATA
>JZKD02S1979601.1:324387-344394 GCA_000966675.3 Picea glauca
GGATAAATGCTGTGTACATTGTGGATGTGTATTTCTCAGTGATCTTGTGGTTATTATGCTCTTATCTTTATGAAATGCAAAGAACTATAATATCAGCATAAAACATTAACAAGTTTCCCAATTTCCTCCCTTATGGTTTTCTGAAGCTTTTCTAACATTAAAGTCTTGAGTTTTTCTATATTTTCTTCAACAATCAACAAGTTAGAGTCTTGAAGCTTTTGAAATTTTGTTTGCATATCTATTCTACTTACCATATTTTGGAGTTCAACCTTATTCAATATTATGGTTTCCATGGTCACGATTCTCATTTCCAACTTGGAGAAGTGATATTCTAAATCTTGAAACTCCTTTGTGTCATGGATGGGTCTTCCAAAGTATTTTTTGTAGTAACTCTTTTATTATTACCTCTTACCATGAACATTGATCACCTTGCTAGGATGGTTAGGGATAAAATTGGGCATATATATGTTGTTCCAATCACCAAAAAATTAAATATTTATTGTTGTAATCTAATAGATTATAGAGTAAATTTGGTTACCAATAGTGTAGTCATTAAACCATATTATACAAACAATAATATAGAAACATGTACACATAGAAGGAGAAGAAGGAGAGAAGAGAAGTAATTATAGAGCCGACAACAAGTAATATTTATTATTAGATCTTTCTCCAACTAACTCTTACAATCTCAAGCTCATGTCTATTTATACATTTCATAAGATGGAGGTAGTTACAAATACCTTAAATACATTGTTTGGTCAATTGACTTAACTTTCTAGTTGACTACATACATTGGATGACTTAATTTATTATAATACTTAAGTCAACTACTTAGCCTAGTCAACTAGGCTCCTCCATCATCTTCCCAATCCTCAAAGTCTTCTTTATCCAAAGGAGGGGTGAGATGGAGATACAAAAAATATTATAACTCAATCATGGTTTTATTAAGTTGCATGTTGCTAATGTGTACTATATTTGTTATAGTTGTGGGTGTTGATATTATGGTAGCTTCGGGAGGTATGAACCTCTATTGTGACCTTTGACAAGATTAGAATGTTCCGGAAGGAAGCAAATAAATGAAGGAAACCCTAGACAAGATGTCGGCTGAAGAAATATAATTAATGTGAATTAATTAGTACCTAGAGAGAAAATTCATCCCAGACAAGCTTGCCAGAATACTACAAATACAGGGTGCTAGTCTCTCATTTGACACACTTCTCAAAAACACAGAAAGCCAGTTTCTGCGCACTGCAATCTAGCAGTCTTGTGCGCAAGTCCTGGGGAAGGAGCTGCGCTAGTTTTGGGTGAGACTATCTGATCAGCCTGGTTACTTCTTGCTTGGTGCATTAGCCTTGCTTGGATATTGTTTTGCTACCAGGATTCTTTTCTCTGTCAAGGTCAAGGTGCTCGGAGGGTGGGTTCGGCCTATGGTTGGGTGACAAGGGTATTGTCAATGGTAAAATGAGCACATTCTTTCATATTCTAACAGGTTATGGGCCCACACCTCCTTCATTAAGCCTAAACGCTAGAAGGAAGCATAGCCGCTAGGATATCAAGCTCACTGGGAACTGCCGCTAGGGTTACTAGGAGGAGCAACTTCCAAAACACTGCTGCTAGGGTTACTAGCAGAAGTAGTTACAGAAACCCTAAATCTCAGATCCAACATCTTGTGATGGAGCATCTCGCTCAAGGAGAAGATATTCAAATGCACCCTAGTTCAACACACCTTTTGGCTATCTCAGAAAAAAAAAACATTAGAGTTGAAGTTTTGGATCAAGGCATGACTAACTACCAGTCAACTGAAGACATGAGTGAAATGATCAGTCTTCTACACTACTCAACACTTACTGGAATGATTGAAGATGGCACGTGGATAATCGATAGTGGATATTTTAGGCACATGACGGGAGATCAAGCCAGAATCTCAAACCTAAATGAGAAGAAGGCATCGTACAAGGTAGATCTTGGAGACAAAATCACTTACCCAGACGAAGGATTTGGACAAGCCTCCGTCAAGTTGAAATCAGGTAACAATGTTCACTTAAGCAATGTTTTATATGTACCTGGTTTAGAAAAGAATATTGTATCGATATCTTGCCTAGAAGACAAAGGAAACATAATAGCCTTTGTGGATGGAAAGGTGTTATCATGGTAGAAAGACTCCAACATAGAGAATGCTAGGGTTATTGGAAGCCGTGAAGGAAATTTGTATAGACTACTAGAACAAAATGAAGAAGCTCTTGTACATGACGAAGTCAACCCTAATGAAATTTGGCATAGAAGGTATGCTCATATTAATTATCAAGAATTACCCTTTCTCAGAAGAATGGTTGAAGGAATACCATAATTGAAATCTACACATGAAGGAATTTGCAAAGGATGTGCCCTTGGGAAGAATATCAAGAAACCATCCCAAGCAACAACAATAGATCTTAGGAGATCCTAGATCTAATACACTCAAATGTTTGCGGTCCGATGCCAATTAGATCTCTAGGAGGATCTCTTTACTACGTAATCTTCATAGACGATTACTGAATAAAGACTTGGCTATATCTACTGAAGACAAAAGACAAAGTATTCAACAAGTTCCAAGAATTCAAAGTAGAGATAGAAAACCTCACGAACAAGAAGTTCAATACATTAAGAACAGATAATGGAGGAAATTCGTAGGATACAGTGATTCATCCAAGGCCTATATAATATATATTCCAGAACAACACAAGATCAGAGTCAGCAAAGACATAACATTCAATGAAAGGATGGACTTCAAGAAATCCATAGAAGAAATTATTGAAGAAGAAGAGATTGAAGAACCTAATGAAGAAAGCATAGAAAACAAAAATGACGAAAAGGAACAACCTAATCATCCTATGGAACCATGTGAAAACATTGATTTAGATATCGTACCTAAAACCAAGAAATGACCAGCTTGGATTGAAGCCACATTACAAGACACAGAAAGACTCAAGGTTCCAGGAGGAACATTCAGAAAGAGTAAAAGACCTAAAAGATTCTCAAGCTATGCCGCATACATGACGGAACTTCTAGATGAATAACCTACCACATTTGAAGAAGCCGTGCAAAAGGGACAATGGAAAGAAGCTATGGCAGAAGAACTTCAATCCATTATGAAAAATATTGTAATGTCCCCAAGGCCGAGCCCTGTTGTAAATCATGTCCATGAAGTATAAATATTGCATTATGAATTGTAATTATGTTTTATAGGCTGGTGAGCCAAGTTTATATAAGCTGGTGGGCTTATGTGTTATTAGACCAGGGAGCCTAAGTGTTGAAAGCAAGGAGCCTGATTTTTGTACATGTAATTATGCACAGTATTAATACAAAACATCTCTGTGTGTGGAACGACCACGATGAATGAGTGATGGGGGACTAAGCATCCACAAAGCCTGGGTAAGGGTGAGAGGGTTGAAAGGTAAGAAGAGGGGCTAAGTTGAGGGGGCTTAAACCCTTGAGAATAATATTAAATTATTATTCTAAAAATGATGTGTGAAACGTGTTTTCCTTGATCCCAAATCCCTGGAAGGGGGAACGCGTGCCTAAAAGCACACATCAGCTGATAAAGCGCATGTAGCCTCATGGGAGATGTGTCGACCCAAGCGCATGAAATCTAACCCAGGAAGTGAGTCGTGTTGGGGGTTTCACTCCCCATTTTCTGCGGATGGTTGCATCTGAGTGGGTTCATCGGGCATTCCTCCATCCATCACCTGAGTCGGGGAGTCCATTCGGGTGGGCGTTCCTGATTGACCTCTATTGGGTGTTTTATGCTAGATCCTTTACCTAAACCATGGGAGACTCTGCATGGAATCTCTGTATACCTTACACATCTCTGAAACTAGAGCCGTGAGTTTGTCCTTTATTGCTGGTTGGGGAAACCCAAAGTGTCTCGTAATTTCTTAGCTTTGTTATGCTGAAGCATCTGTCTGTCACTTGTTTTGGGAAACTCATGTTTGTTGTCCCAGTTGACTGTGGCAGCCACGTAGTTCTAGGATGGGTGTGGTTTGCTGCCATTGTATGTTCGTTGCTGAGCCTTGTTGTTTTTCTGCTTTGTACGGGAACGAGATTAAGGAAACCGGTTGTATGACCTGTGTGTAACCTCTATCCAGGTGAGAGAGGTGATTGTTTTTGAAAAGGCAGGTTTTACCAAGCCTGTGAGCGACTCTCTCTAGGTGAGAGAGTGCACAGAGGAAGGAGAGAGCTCTTGGAAGGAACCCTGTAGCTGCCACAGATCTTGGATATTTCCGGTCCGGTCTGTTGCTGAAGCCCAAGGCAAGGGAGGTTAGCAGCCGAAGGACTATCTAGGTGACATAGAAGGTGTATACTCTTGGGGTGGGACAGGCATGTGGGGAAGGAGAGTCTGTGGGCAGTGGGCATAAGTGGTTCCTGGGAGAGAATCCTCCTTCTTTTACGTGTATTCTTCCTGTAAACCTTACCTAGCCTAGGATTCCTTACTCGGTGGAGCTTAGTCCCAGCTTGGGATTGACCTACTGTTGGCGACGGAAGTCACTCCTGGATTGCTAGCAGGAGCAGAGCCCAACGCCCATCAGTTTTATGTCACGTTTTGTTTATATATGGGGTGACCGAATGGAAGCCAACTCAAAACGATATCATTCCAACTCCAAACTAGGCCAGGCATGCATAGGTGAGTGAGGTCTTATATAAACTTCAGACAGTGGGTCGTAGTAAAGGGTGAATCAGATGGAAGACTTATATGGAAAGAGTGCGAAGGTCTGTTACAAACGACAGGTTCCTAACTGACTGTAGAAGAAGGCATCCAAATGCAAGGTCTTCTTGCACTTAAATACAGAAAACCAGAGAATACAATAATGCAACGATAAATCATTTATCATAACAGAATTGCAATAATTCGCGCGACTCAGTCAATCATGAAATCTCTAAGCATGAGACGAAAATTAGATGGAGCGAGAAAAACTGTTTGTCATAAACAAGATATCTCAAATACCGATGCATATCCAACAAACTAGGATGTCTGTTAAACTTTACAGTAGGGAGCTCTGCTCTACCATCCCCCCCCCATTACAAAATGGCAAAAATGCCTACATATACTCCTCCCCTCCTCTCATATAGTGGAGGCATCTCAAAACTTTCAAAGGGTGATGTCTCCTCAATCAAATCTGTCCTTTGTTCCCCTATAATACACCTCTTTAATTTAGCATGGCTCATGCCAGGGTGGTAGCTAAGCCCCTTGAATGTTGAATTGGTGTGTGTAGGTTCTTCTAGCGAGTTGAAGACTCGGCGTGACCTTCCTGAAGAGAACCGGTACAAGAGACCTTTCTGGGTAGACTTTTGGCCGGGATCTCCATACTCTGCAATAAATGAGTGATGTGAGTTTTGATCCATCCTCTCTTTTCTTCATTAATCTCCAGCAGGTACTGGGATTTAGCCTGCATCAAATTGTTATCTGGGACATCACCGTGCCTTCTTGCTTTTAGGATGGCTTAAATCCCCTCTTCTGAGCCGAAGCAACTCCTTGGATTCCCTCGGGAATCACTGCTGCAACAACCCGATCCATAGGTTCTTTCCAATCCCTTCACGGCCTTCAGCACCTGACCGTGGTTATCCTCGACTCTGTATCGGGGTTCGGGGTTTCATGGTTCCTGCTGTCGAGAACTCCTTACCTCCCCACTCCCCGATTTGCGATGAGCTCCTTTCATGCGCGAGCCCTCCTGAGCTTAACTCCTGTCGCATATGACCATGCCTCCGTGACCGTGGCCTTACCCTCCTATCGGAGTTTCGGCACTTGCGATGTCACGATTCACAAGTCCTCCAGACTCGGGAATCTCTGATCCCCGATGGATCCTTCCGTGCTAGCCCTTCGATTAGGCCCTGGTCCAAGTGACCGCTACCATATGCCCACAGCCATATAGCTTTCCATCGGGGTTTCAAGGTTTGCAACATCAATGTGCACGCGTCCTCCGGACTCGCGATTCCCCGATATCCCAATGGCTTCAACTCCAATGGACGCTTCCCTGTCAAGACCCTCCCTGATAACGCTGATCTCCTGCCATGCATTCTTTCCATATGGACAGTCCCTATTAACTCTCGGGGATTCGGGACTTTCGTTGTCTTGTTTCTATTTCTTGTCCTGAGACAAGAAATATCGCTAACATTAGGCTCCATGGGGGATAGAGTCATGCCTGCGATGCTCTAAGAACTCCTTCTGCAGCTTCAGTGCTTTGCTATTGGGCTATGGAGTCACTTATTAGGCCGAAAACATACAAAAAGAAACTAAACAAGAACTAAAAGATAATATTTACAAACAGAGGAGCTGTCTAAGGCTCAAATAAAACATTTTTTCAGAAAATGCCCATTCACTGGGCTGTTGAAAACCTCTTCACCCTCCAGATCGTGCAACCCATATGTGTTGTTGGAGAAAATCTCAGAAATTTTAAAGGGGGCGATCCAGAGGGCGTCGAACTTGCTGTGCTTGCCTTTATCCTATCTGGGTGCGTCCCACTTAAATACTAAGTCCCCGATCTCGAACTCCTTTTTCTCTACCTTTCTGTCGAAGGCCTGCTTGATCTTCTGCTGATGACTGTAAGCTGCGTCCCTCACTTGTTCTCTGATCTGCTGCACTTCCACTATCTAATGAATTCTTCTGATCACATGATCTGGTTCTCCCTCATAGTCTTGAAAGAACTTCGCCACAGGTAAGGCGAGCTGAGTAGGGAAAACTGCCTCTGCTCCGTAGACTAGTTGAAACGACGAAGTGCCCAGAGACTTCTTCGTTGTGACATGATCGGCCCACAGAGCGAATTTCAACTTTGAATCCCAGGCTCTTTTGTTATCCTCCAACACTCTTTTGATGATCTTTATGAGGCTTTTGTTAGAGGATTCCGCTAAACCATTGCCCTGGGGATAGTAGGGGGTGGAGTGAATTAGCGAGATCTGGAACTGCTAACAGAACTTAATTAGAGGTTCAGATTTGAAAGTAGTAGCATTATCAGCAACGATTCTGCTGGGACAACCAAATCGGGCTATGATATCCTCCAGGAAGCTGATAATTACTTTGTGTGATGTGCTTCTAGTGGGGACAAATTCTATCCACTTGGTGAAATAATTTGTTGCAGTCAGGATCCATCTGTGCTAACCACTTGAGGGAGGATGAATTTCTCCGATGAAGTCCAACCCCCACTGCTGAAAAGATACCGAAGCTATTATGGGTTTCAATGGCATTGACTTGAGCTGTTGCTTTCCTGAGAACTTTTGACATTTGGTGCAAGCTCTGATCTCCCTGCAAACATCAGGGAATAAAGTGGGCTAGTAATACCCAACTCGGAGTATCTTGTGGGCTATGGTATTCCATAAATGATGACCTCCGCAAAGGCCGCTATGAAAATCAAACATAACCTTCTGGGCCTCCTCCGGGTTCAGGCATCTTAGAAATACCCCTAGAGGGTCTTTCCAGTACAAGGTTTGGTCAATGAGACAATACCTGACTGCCTTGAGCTTAAGATCCCTTGCTTTTCTTTTTCCCATTCCATCGGGGTGCTTCAATTCTTGCAGAAAATACAGAATGTGACGATACCAGGCACATTCTGCCATCGATAAGCCATCTTGAGAGCCTTGGCTGGGCGATTCAGCTTGCTGAGATCCTAGGCGAGTATTGACGAAACTAACTCCCAAGGCTTCACAGTTGGATTCAACCAGTAGCTTGGCTAAGCCTTGCCCCTTAACCAACTTGGTGGGTTTTATTTCTAAGTCAAATTCCAGAATTTTTGCAATCCATTGGCCTCTTTTCCCATCTACGTCAGGCTGCACAAGGATGTCCTTCACGGAAGCTGAAGGAAAATATGCTGTTACTTTTGAATGCAAGACATAGACTCTGAAAGCTTTAAGAGCTTTCACTAAGGCATAGGCCTTCTTCTCCATGATTTCATATCTGCTCTCTACGTCTCTTAACGCCCTGCAGAAGAAGGCGATGGGCTGATCATGCCCTTCCTCATTTTTCTGCAATAAGACCGCCGCCACTGTATCAAAGGAAGCAAAGGAGAAAATTAGGAACTCTTTGGAATAGTCAGGACTGAAAAGCACAGGTGCCTCATTCAATGCCTTTTTAATTTGGTCAAAAGAGGCCCTGGGCTCAGCGGTCCATTTCACTTCATTTCCCTTCCCGAGCATGGCCGTGATGTGTTTCACTAGCTCGAAAAAATTTGAGACAAACCTCCTTAGAAACATAATTTTCCCCAAAAATGCCTGAACCTCTTTTTTAGACCTCGGAAGTGACAAGGCTTGAATTGCCTCCACCCTGTTGGGATCAATCCTCACCCCTGTTGCCAATACTATATGTCCCAATAACTTCCCTTCCTGCATAGCAAACAAAGATTTATTGGGGTTCGGGGATAGGCCAAACCTTCGACACTTCAAGAAGACTCTCTTCAGATGACAGTGGTGCTCCTTGTCTGTCCTAGAGAAGACCGTGATATCATCCAGATAGATCACTACGAACTGGTCCTTTTCCCCGATGAAGGCTATATCCATGGCCCGCTGAAACGTTGCTCCTGCATTCATCAACCCAAATGGAATTTTGGCATACATGAACGTGCCCCAAGGAGTGGTGAAGGCTGTCTTCTCCCTGTCCTCAGGCATGACCGATATCTGATTATAGCTAGAAAACCCATCGATCATGGATATCCTAGAGGCACCAATTACCCTCTGCAGTATGTGTTCCATCTTAGGTAGGGGGTAATTGTCTTTCTTTGAGCTTCTGTTAAGATTCCTGAAACAAACACAGAGTCTGATTTCTCCACTCTTCTTTCTTACTCGGACCAAATTGGCCACCCATTCATAATATCTCAAGGGGACAATAATTTGGGCATCTAACAATTTCTTCACTTCTTTCTCCATGACAGGTAGCAACATGGGATTTATCTGTCTCAACTTCTTTCTGAATGGTTTAGCCTCTTCCTTTAGTGGGATTTTGTGCTCAATGACAGATGTGTCATAGGTCTTGAGATCTTCATACGTCCATGCAAACACATTAGTGAGCTCCTTTAGCAACTCAGTATATTCGGCCTTCTGTTCTCTGGTCAAACTGCTTGACAATTTGAAAAACCTGGGCTTCTCCTGTGAACCAATGTTGCATTTGGTTGTCTCAATATCTTCATTTGAGACCTTGCCCTTTACTGGCACATCATTCCCATCGAACAATCTTTCTAAAGGGAAAAGTCCTCTCGGAATGTGATTACTGGGTAGCTGAATGATCTGATGATTAGCGATTTTATTTAAAAACTCCTCAGGAAGAGGGTCACCTTCCAAATCAAGATCTTGGTCAATATGCAACGCAAAAAATTCGTCCACTGATTGGAGAAACCTTTCAAG
Source organism: Picea glauca (assembly GCA_000966675.3). Taxonomy (NCBI): domain Eukaryota; kingdom Viridiplantae; phylum Streptophyta; class Pinopsida; order Pinales; family Pinaceae; genus Picea; species Picea glauca. The sequence continues at coordinate 333,748 of JZKD02S1979601.1, forward strand.
TTCAGAATCATCCTCGAACACCTTCCAATGCTTGACATTGTCCGGCACCGAGGGCCTATATCTTATATCAACATCATTTTTTATCATAGGCGGTAGAGGAAATTTGAGCAAACTAGCTGAAACAACTAAATAATTGGCCAAAGTATTTTCTCCCCTCGGAATGAAAGAAATGTTAAAAGCCAAGAATAAATTATCAATAAGGTCCCATACTTCATTCTGATAATTCCTGAGCCGAGGATTATGGGCGCGATAAGTATTCCTTATCTACTGAATAATCAACTCAGCATCTCCGAATATTGTTATCTGTTCAATTCCCATTTCCTTTGCGGCCCTCATACCTAGAACGGGAGCTTCATACTCTGCCACATTGTTGGTGACTTCGAATTCCATCTTGTATGACAGGGATACGACTTCTTGACAAGGTGATATGAAAACCACTCCAGCGCCAGCTCCTTCGCTAGAAGAAGCTCCGTCAAAAAACATCTTCCACACAGAGGGGATTTGGGGGGAAATCGGGTGATCAGGGTTGGGGTGTTTTCTGATTAGTAAAGAGCTTTCGGGGGCATCAGTAAGCTGCAGTAAACTAGACCGCAAGTCAGTGTCAAGTGCAAAGATGGGATGATTGGTAGGGTCTGCTTCATCACTGACAATATAGGCCAGCTGGGCTTCTCTGTATAATCTCCTTTGTTCCCCTCTGAAGACCAGAATGGTGGCATATGTGAGATCCATATGAAGCATCCCTCCAAGCTTTTTTATCCATGATCTATACAACAACATACCAAATTTAGGGGGGACGTCGACTACCACAATATCCATGACCACACTTTTCATGGGTCGCTGAAACAGGGAAACCACCCGGTCTTTGATGATTCCTAGACACTGCACCCTCCTTGAGTCGAAAGAATATAAATCATGATAATTCCTTGTCACCTCCAGTCCCAATTCTTCCATGACTATTTTTGGCATAAGGTTATGGGAAGCCCCCGAATCCATGAGGCAATTATGCAGTACTTTATCATGTATGTTCAGGGATGTGTAGAAGGGGGGGGGACGAGTCATCTCTGTCTTCTACCATGGGGCCTAATATGATGGCTGGCTTCTCATCTTGAAGGTTTACTGAGTCATAGGGGGGCTGGGGGGATTCAGATTGTAGCATCTTGGAGAGGGACCTTTTGAAGTTCTCATTTTTAACTAGCTCAGAGAGAGGTACAAGAATCCTAATATTCTGAATCTCATGCTCAAAATTGAAGGAAGGGGTAGGCTTAGGAGCTTCTCTTACCTCAGTGACAGGCTCTCTGGTTGCTGGTGAAGCACTCTGAGTCTTCTTTTCTTTAGCTGTGGTTGCTGCAGTTTTAGTAGGCCTCTTTGTTATGAGGGGCTGGTCTGAGCTGTCGAGGTCTCCTTCTTTCCCCAACTCATGAATTTGAGCACTCATCAATGATTCTTCATACGCAGACTACGTAAAATGAGGAAAAGGGGGAGCTTCCTCAATACAGTGAATTTCAGGTCCAAACTCGTCTATCTCCTCTCTCTCCTCATGATCAACTAGGTTATTTTGGAGGGGGCCTTGAACCCTTTGATCTTCTCTGTCCTTTCCCCTTTGTTCCCTCGGGAAAACATGAGGCATATTGTTAGCAGGTCGTCTGAAACCTCTATTATCACTATTTTGGGGATTTCTGTACATGGGCTTCCCTTCTAATTCCAACCTTTCTATCTTGTCAGCAATCGATTTTATTGCTCTAGCTGTTTCATCTGTCTGATGGGGCAGGGGAGAGGAACTGGATGAGGAAGCTTCAGGCCTGTTCTTGGACGTACCTCTATCACCTGTGTTTCTGAGTCGGTTGACAACCAATATGTTAGATTCAACCTCCACGGCTGCATCCTGCATGTGGGCTAGCGTAGCAGCTCTTCTCTCTCTCAGCAGTAGGCAAAAATTAGGATCAAAAGCACTGAAGTAAGTGATCAGTGCAGAGGCTTCAGAGGGTTTTATCTCAGCAGGGATTCTATTGTACATTTTATTAAATCTCTTGGAGAAGTCAGGAGCAGACTCTCCTTCTTTTCTCTTCAACGACCCAAACTCTGTCATGTAATACATGAAATCCTTCTTATCTCCCCATTTCCTTAGGAAAGCATTATCTAGGGCGTCAATTCCAGTAATAGATCTGAGAGATAATCCTCTAAACCATTTCCTTACCTCACCATCTAGGCTCTGGACAAAAACCCTCATCCAGACATCTTCATCTCCAATGTTCAAGTTGTCAGCATAACTGTGGAAAGCAGCCAGGTGCTCTTCTGCAGTTATGTCCCCTTCCCCGGTGAACTTGGGCATATATTTCAAGTAATCTCCAGCAGGGAAAGGATTCGTGGGATTGGGTAAGATCAAGGGAGTGTACCTAGCAGCAACTATGGCGTCCATTCTATTCAGAGGGGGATTAGCACCGGCCATAGGAATACTAGGTGGAGGAGAATTGGGAGGAGAAGGAGTTCTTGAAGGGGCTACCGAGAATGAATCTCAGAGTGGGGTGGGAAACAAGAGGTGATCCAAGGAATGGGATACTGAGCTCAAGTCAGCAGGTGCTCCTCCTTGTGCAGGAGTGTGGAAATCTTCTGTGGTCGTGGGTCTACGCCAAGGTACATCTTTAGAGGAGAGGGGAGTGACAAGGATTTCTCCCTCCAATCCCAGACTAGGAGGGGAAAACTCAACAGGAACACTCCCAAGATTCAGGTAATGGGAAACTTGTGAAGGAGGTCTATCAAGAAACTGAGGGGGAGGAAATAATGTTCTTATCGAAGGAGATGGCGGATTACCTGCTTCGGCAGTGGAAGCTTCCTTTTCAGGGGCCTTTCCTTTTCTGAGAACCACCTCTGGATCGAATTTAGGTGTAGCTAGGGGCAGCTGTGGATGAGACCGCGTGTGTCTGCCTCTAAAAGCCACAATTCATAGAGCAGGTTCTCCCCAGCGGAGTCGTCACAATGGAGTCGCCAGGTGCACAACAACAATATCAATAGTTCTGATCTCTGATGCACCTTCAGAATCAGCTAATCGTATCATTCAATCCCGGGGAAAATATTCAACTTCGTCCCCGACAACGGCGCCAGAAATGTTGGCGACGGAAGTCACTCCTGGATTGCTAGCAGGAGCAGAGCCCGACACCCATCAATTTTATGTCACATTTTGTTTATAGATGGGGTGACCGAATGGAATCCAACTCAAAATGATATCATTCCAACTCCAAACTAGGCCAGGCATGCATAGGTGAGTGAGGTCTTATATAAACTTCAGACAGTGGGTCATAGTAAAGGGTGAATCAGAGGGAAGACTTATATGGAAAGAGTGCTAAGGTCTGTTACAAACAACAGGTTCTTAACACACTGTAGAAGAAGGCATCCAAGCACAAGGTCTTCTTGCACTTAAATACAAAAAACTAGAGAATACAATAATGCAACGATAAATCATTTATCATAACAGAATTGCAATAATTCGCGTGACTCAGTCAATCACGAACTCTCTAAGCATGAGATGGAAATTATATGGAGCGAGAAAAACTGTCTGTCATAAACAAGATATCTCAAATACCGATGCATATCCAACAAACTAGGATGTCTGTTAAACTTTAGAGTAGGGAGCTCTGCTCTACCATCCCCCCCCATTACAAATGCAAAAAATGCCTACATATACTCCTCCCCTCCTCTCATCTAGTGGAGGTGTCTCAAAACTTTCAAAGGGTGACGTCTCCTCAATCAAATCTGTCCTTTGTTCCCCTGTAATATGCCTCTTTAATTCAGCATGGCTCATGCCAGGGTGGTAGCTGAGCCCCTTGAATGTTGAATTGGCATGTGCAGGTTCTTATGGCGAGTTGAAGACTCGGCGTGACCTTCCTGAAGAGAACCGGTACAGGGGACCTTTCCGGGTAGACTTTCGGCCGGGATCTCCATACTCTGCAATAAATGAGTGATGTGAGTTTTGAGCCATCCTCTCTTTTCTTCATTAATCTCCAGCAGGTACTGGGATTTAGCCTGCATTGAATTGGTACCTGGGACATCACCGTGCCTTCCTGCTTTCAGGATCGCTTAAATCCCCTCTTCTGAGCCGAAGCGGCTCCTTGGATTCCCTTGGGAATCACTGCTGCAACAACCCGATCCACAGGTCCTTTCCAATCCCTTCACGGCCTTCAACACCTGACCGTGGTTATCCCCAACTCTGTATTGGGGTTCGGGGTTTCGCGGTTCCTACTGTCGAGAACTCCTTACCTCCCCACTCCCCGATTTGTGATGAGCTCCTTTCACGCGCGAGCCCTCCCGAGCTTAACTCCTGTCGCATATGACCATGCCTCTGCGACCGTGGCCTTACCCTCCTATCGAAGTTTTGGCACTTGCAATGTCATGATTCACAAGTCCTCCAGACTCGCGAATCTCTGATCCCCGATGGCTCCTTCCGTGCTAGCCCTCCGACTAGGCCTTGGTCCAAGTGACCGCTACCATATGCCCGTAGCCATATAGCTTTCCATCGGGGTTTCGGGGTTTGCCATGTCAATGTGAACGCGTCCTCCGGACTCGCAATTCCCCGATATCCTGATGGCTTCAACTCCGATGGACGCTTCCCTGTCGAGACCCTCCCTGATAACACTGATCTCCTGCCACGCATCCTTTCCAGATGGACGATCCCTATTAACTCTCGGGGATTCGGGACTTTCGCTGTCTTTTTTCTATTTCTTGTCCCGAGACAAGAAATATCGCTAACACCTACTACTGAGAGTGATGAGTAGCATGGTCTAAGGCTGGGAGGTTTGTGGAAGATCTACACGCAGTTGTTGGTGTGTGACAGTTTCAAAGATAAGTGTCACTATGTTTTGTAATTCTGTGATTAATTAAATTGCATACCTGTGATTCTTGCAATTTTATCACGTATTTTGTTGTGCATATGAATTATTGTTATTTCCATTAACTCTGAAATGCTAGCAGTAATTCTGTGTTTAACTGTAATTAAGCGTTTTAAGTTCATTAGAATGCATAATGTGTTATAGAAGTGTTTTTCCACGTAGTAGCGTTGGGCCAACCGTGGGGTTGATGGCCGGGGGCGTTATAGTATAGTATCAGAGCCTAGTTTCAACGCTGAGCCTGGATGGGCCAGATAAGTGGTCTTTGGATTGAGGTTTTGAGAAGAAATTGTGTCTGGAGGACTAATTTCAGACCTCAGAATGTTTCTGAGTGTCAACGGACTACTTGATCGTGTTACAAAGCTCAGGAGGTGTAGCGATATTATAAAACTACAGATGGCATGGTATATGGCCATAGGGAGAGAGAGAACTCCACACCAGAAGTGTTAGATCCATAGAATCTATTTGGGAGGAAAGGAGAACCCTCACGACTGCCAAATCTGGAGAACGTGCACAAGGTTTAAAACCCTTTGGAGTTGCACAGGAGTGTGGAAATTGCGATATGTGAAATCCTTAATTTGTTAGGACCGTCCATCAGAAAGGACACGAGGAGAGTGATCAACCTTTTGCTGACTCGTGACTTGAAATGGTCTAAGGGTGAGTTCGTGAGAATTCGCGAAACGTGAATTCACAATTGGATCACAACCGTCGATCTAAGAGAGATCTGGACTGTTAATTGTCCAGGAAGAAATCGACATTTCGGGAATAGGGAGGATGAAGGTGGAAAATCCTTCAACCTCGTGACACACAAAATCCCGATACGTGAAATGCCGATGAGATCTAAGTTTTCAGATCGTGGGGAATCATGATCATTGGATCAAATAGATGATAGACCGTAATTTTGGAATTTCGGCAAATGAAAGTTCGAGATGTGTGGATACACAAACTCCTTATGCCTGAAACTCCGAAACGAAAAGTGAAAGTAGTGGGGCCCCATGACATCACTGGGAGTGAGGTGGACCTTCTTAAGGACACCATGTGTGACTACCTTGGTGGGCGACAACTGTGCTGTGGGCCCGGAGGGTAAGGAAATCAAATTTTTGGAAGTCAGGGGTTGGAGAGGGAAGCGAGTATGAGAGCCTCGAGGACCAAAACCTTGAAACCCGAAGTCCCGAAGTCCCGAAATCTTTGAATATGAAAGAACTGTAGTGGATTTTAACCGTTGGATGTTGGGTAAATGTGGACCATTGATCCACCCGATTTACGCAGATTCAGTAAATCGAAACTCCGAGAGATAGATGTGTGAGCCTTAAACTCTTCGAAGGTCGAAAGCCTGAGTAGCACCTAGTAGTCTAGCATTTGGTCATGACCTTTGGTTACAATGGTAGGGAGAAAGAGGGAGATATCACCCAAAAATTATAGAGCCGAGCATAACTAGAAAAATTTGTGAAGTCGAAGGCGTTTTCTTAAATCAGAATGGTTTTGAATGTGTGGAATTTGCTAAGAATGACGACCTGACAAATCCCTGTCGTCTGCATGTCTGTTTGCAGAATCTTAGCAAGTGCTAGAACCGAATAGGGTTTTCGTTGAGAGGAGAGAATGGAAGAGGTGCATATTGCCTCCAATTCAAAGAATGAAAGAGAAGGAAGGAATTCCAACTTGGGAGTCGAAGGATCAAATGCTAATGGGCAAGGAAAAGAGATGGATAAGGAAGGACACATGATGAAAATCATTGAAAGATTACAGAAAGATCCCCAGGCTCACCGAGATGATAGCCGAACGCTCATGAAAGTCAGGGATAAGCAGGGTGAATTCAACTTAAGGATGTTGAAGAGTCTGGAAAGAATAGAAAAGAAATTGGAAAACCCCCGAGAGGAAAAGCATATCAAGGAGTGTTAGCAGACATCATCGTCACTCCCCAAAGCATTCCAGTAGGGAAGCACACAGTAGTTCAAGCCCATCTCCTACCAGAAAGCACAGTAGATCTGGGATGGATGAATTAAAAGGGGAAATGAACAAGATCAAGCCTCCAACGTTCGATGGAGAACATAAGAAGGAGGAAGATGCCGAAACTTGGTTGTTGGGTATGAGGAAATACTTTTAACTACAAAATTTTTCATCTCATGTAGAGGGCATGATTTCCATGTATCAACGGAAGGGAAAGGCATCCATGTGGTGGGATCAACTTGTGCAGGTGTAACACATAAGGGAAAGGGACATCACATGGAAATAATTCAAGAGGTATTTCAAGAGGAAATACTTAACTAAAAGATATTATGACAGAAAGATGAAAGAGTTCTTTGAACTCAAGCTAGACAACAAGACCATTGATGAGTATAAACGAAAGTTTTTGGAATTACTGAAGTATGTTCCGTTGATCAAAGATGAGTTTGTCAAGATTCAGAGGTACCTGAGTGGATTACCGCCTCCTATTGGGGATAAGATTCAGTATGATGACCCAAATACTATGGAAGAAATGATAAGAAGAGCGAAGTGATTTTTTGAACAACAAAGAGAAAAGCCTACCTTTCGGAAGGCTTGGGATGACCACAAAAAGTTCAAGAAAGAACAGAGGCAGAAGGGAAATAAACCACCCTTTTTTAGAAACAGTCCTCAAGGACAGCCGTCTCTTAGAGAGCCTAGGAAGGTTGAAGTGAGTGGGCCAATGTCAAGGCCGCCACCTATGGAATGTTGGGGTTGTAAAGAAAACCATAGGTACAAATATTGCCCCCACATAAATGATAAAGTAAGAGTTCTTCACAATGTTCAGCAAGCTGAAACAGTGGAGGACATGGGCAATAGAATTCCAAGGATCTACGCAGCCCTGGACAACAAGCAAGCTGAGTATCATTCGCACATGATTGAAGTAGAAGGTATGATAAAAAACCAACCATTTACTATTTTAGTTGATTTAGGGGCTAGCCATAGTTATATAGACCCTAGAGTGGTAGAAAGTTTGCATTTGATAAGAAGCAAACATGAAAAGTCTTGGTTAGTGCAGATATCTACAGGAACCAAGAGGAAAGTCACGGAGTTAGTTAAGTCATGTCCTGTAGACATGAATGGACTGAGCATGAAGGCTGATTCGAACATTCTACCGTTAGGCTCTTATGAATGTCTAATTGGGATGGACTAGTTGGACCAACACCATGCCATCTTGGATTGTTGAAACAAGGCCTTCACTTGCTTAGATGAAGAAGGGAATCAGAGAGTCGTGCAAGGAATTCCTAGAGCTGTTACTGCTAGATAAATCTCAGCAATGCAGATGAAGAAGTGCTACAGAAAAGGCTGTCAATTATTTGCAGCCCATGTGGGGGAAACACCTAAGGATAAGGTGTCAAGTATTGAGGATCATGAGGTACTTAAAGAGTTCAAAAATGTATTCCAGGAAGTACCTGGACTACCTCTGAAAAGGGATATCGATTTCTCTGTAAACTTGATGCTTGGAGCAGCTCCAGTGTCAAAGGCTCCGTATAGGATGAGTGCACCAGAATTGAAAGAGTTGCAGCTACAACTTGAAGAACTTCTGAAGAAGGGGTATATATTCCCAAGAGTGTCGCCTTGGGGTGCCCTGGTCCTATTCATAAAGAAGAAGGATGGAACTCTGAGATTGTGCATCGATTTCAGGAAATTGAACAAAGTAACGGTGAAAAACAAGTATCCTCTACCGAGGAATGATGATCTCTTCGATTAGTTGAAGGATGCAAAGATCTTTTCGAAAATAGATCTAAGATCGGTATATCACCAAGTAAGAATAAAAGATGAAGACATCAACAAGACTGCCTTTAGAACAAGGTATGGTCATTACGAGTTCATAGTGGTGCCGTTTGGACTGCAAATGCACCCGCTGTTTTTATGAGCTTGATGAATGGAGTATTCAGGGACTATCTAGACAAGTTTGTCATCATCTTCCTGGATGACATTCTGGTGTATTCCAGGACCCAAGAAGAACATGAACAACATCTGAGGATGGTGTTTCCGGTGCTAAGAGAGCACCAACTGTATGCCAAGATGAGAAAGTGCTCATTTTATCAGGAGCAGATCCATTACTTGGGACATATTATCTTGAAGGATGGGATAGCGGTAGACCCTAAGAAGATTGAAGCCATTAGAGAATGGTCAACGCTAAGGAGCGTAATGGAAGTTAGATCCTTCATGGGATTGGCTAGTTATTACAGAAGGTTCATCGTAGGGTTTTCCAAGATAGCTCACCCTATCACTTCCTTGCAAAGAAAGGGGAAGTAGTTTCACTGGATAGAGGGATGTGAGGAAAGTTTCCAGCGATTGAAGAAGCTGTTAACCAGTGCTCCAATTCTGAGGATTGTAGATCCAAATGCAGATTTCATAGTATGCATTGATGCATGCAAAGAAGGACTGGGAGGGGTCCTCAGTCAGAAAAAATTTGTAATCTGTTATGAGTCTAGGAAATTAAAAGAGCACGAGAAGAACTATGCAACCCATGACTTGGAGTTGGCAGCCATAGTTCATGCTCTAAAGAAATGGAGGCATTACCTCATGGGAAGGAGGTTTGAACTCAGAACAGACCATAACGGTCTAAAATATTTGTTTGATTAGCCAACCTTAAATGGTAGACAGAGTAGGTGGCTGGAATTTCTGTGTGAGTACGACTTTGAGACCAAGCATATCAAAGGAAAGGAGAATAAAGTGGCTGATGCACTCAGCAAGAGGGTGCATGAATTACATGCTACAACCATTAGCATGTGTCAGACTGATATTAAAAGTAGAATTCTGGAGGCTGCAAATGTAGATCTACAGTACAGAGAATTGGTAGCCAAGCTACAACAGGGTAAGATGCCACAAAAGATAGAAATTTATAAATTGGAAATAGATGGAATACTGCTGTACAAGAACATAATTTTTGTACCCAATGTCAAGTGCTTGAAACAAATGATTTTGCAGGAGATGCATAATGTGCCTTATTCAGGGCACCCTGGATATCAGAAAATAGTAGCAGTGGTCAAGAGCCATTGCTTTTGGCCGGGTATGAAGAGAGAGATCACTGAATACATCGCCAGATGTATGGAGTGCCAGAAAGTTAAAGCTGAGCATAGGCACCCAGCAGGGTTGCTGCAACCTTTACCCATTCCCGAGTGGAAGTGGGAAGTAGTAACGGTGGATTTTTTTATGGGATTGCCCAGAACAACCAAGCTGCATGATTCGATCATGGTGGTGGTGGACAAGCTTACAAAATCTTCCCATTTTATTCCACTAAAAACTACTCACAAGGCAACAAATGTTGCTAATATTTTCATAAAGGAAGTGGCACGATTGCACAGAATTCCTAAAATGATTGTGTCTGACAGAGACCTGAAATTCACCTCAAATTTATGGAAAGGATTGTTCAAAGGATTCAGAATGAATCTGAACTTTAGTACAACTTATCATCCTGAGTCTAATGGACAGACATAGAGGGTGAATAGGGTAATAGAAGACATATTGAGAACGTATGTGATGGACAAACCATCAAGATGGGAAGAATACCTGCACTTGGTAGAATTTGCCTACAATAATGGGTATCATGCATCGTTGAAGATGAGCCCATTTGAAGCACTTTATGGAAGAAAGTGCAATACTCCAATGAGCTGGGATAATCCAACTGATAGAACAATAGTTGGGCCAGAGTTTCTCAAGGAGATGGAGGACCAAATGATAAAAATTAAGCAGAATTTGAAAGCTACCCAGGACAGGCAGAAAAGTTATGCTGATAAGAACAGAACCCACAGAGAGTTCAAAGTGGGTGATCATGTTT
>JZKD02S1979601.1:381049-445572 GCA_000966675.3 Picea glauca
ATTATACCTCCTAGTCTCCTATATATACCAAGGAGACATTTTAATTTGGAATCATCTTGTACTTGAACATTTATGTGGGGTAAAAGGAGGTTGCCCCCTCGAAGAGGCTTATTATATGAAATTATCTATTTTTCAAGGCATTGAGTGCTTATTCTGAGGTTTTTCTATGCTATATTGATATTTGGTTCTTAACATTTGGTGAGGTTTATGGGGTACCAAGTGGGCTATGTACCTAGGTTTATCCTAGTCGATGCTATAGTTCTAGTCAAGATATTTATTGTAATTTTTGGCCCTTAAGTTTTATTTTTCTTAGTTGTCGTTGTTGCCTCTTTTACTTGTTGGGCCATTTTTGTTGATGTATTGCCATTTCTTCATGTAGTTTCTTTTCAATTGTGATATTATTCTTCGATGCTTCAATTATTATTTGATTTTCCAACTCCATGGGTTAATTTTAGTCATGAAACACACTTGATTGCAAGATTTTATTTCCATTTGTAATCTATTCTCTAGTCATCTTTCCTTTCCCATCATCCCAACATGTCAAGAATTGCTTTGCTACATGTATAAAAAATTCTTCAGTCAAGGTTCTTCAAAGTTGAGTGTGTCCAACTCTTTCATGAGAATATTGAGGTCATCCTCGTTGATTCACTATCCGAATTGACATTTTCTTGATTAGTATTTTTACTTGTCAACTTCTTATCAATTGCTTTGGGCATATATATTTTCTTTGTTGGGGACTTTGGTAAAGTTTCTTCAATTGTGACAAAATGTGTGATAAATGTTGTAGCCTCATTTTCTTCTTCCAATTATATAGGTGTAATCACTTGTTTCATTATCAAATGAGTTGCTTCTAGGAATTTGTATAATGTATTCAACTATCTTTTTAGTTAAAAAAAATTCCATCCATGGTCAGGTAGTAATCTAGTTCTTTTGGTTCTCCCGTGATTCCATGCAAGTATCAACTTTGGTGAAGTTGAGGTCGAGTTGAATCTATGTAACAAGGGGAAGGGATCTCCTAATAGTCTGGGGAATTCTCCTTCAATTGCAATCATCCTTCATACTCTTCAACCATTATGCAAACATTAAAGTTCCATATAATTGGTGTGTTGGGTAGTGTGAATGTTTCCTCTCCAACTAGGAATATTTTTGACATAGAAATATAAATGAGTAAGGAAGGGTATCTTATAACCTTACTCATTCCTTGGAATTATTCACAATTAGTCCTCAAAATGATAGTCATATGCTCTTCCAAATTATAAGTTTTTCCTTCTTTGACTATGTGTCTTATGGCCTCCAACATATTAAAAACAAAATCTAATGCTCGACCAAATTTGGTCAAGGAAAGGGCCATAATAATACAAGTCCATTTAACTTGTTCTTATTTTACTTGGTTGATGACTAATCCCTTTGAGTTTTTGGAATTTGTAACTCATGTAATATTCTCAATCCATTCGATGGGATTGGTTTTTTTGGGAATACTTTCACCAGTGTGTGGAAGTCTAGTACATTGAACAATATGTGCATCGACTTCAACTAGCTCATCTAACCATACCTTCCTTTTGTGGTATTTGACTGATAATAAAATAGAAAACTTATTCTTTTACACCTTTGAATCCTATTATCCAAGGGGCACCTAGATATGATCAAATCTTTACTTTTTTTCATCATGAGGGTTTCACCTCTCCATTTCCCTTAGGTACTATTTCCCACTTCTTGCATTTTTTCCAATGTCACTCCCATTCGATCTACTCAATCCTAGCATTTATAATTATTTGCATTATTGCCTCTAACTTTTTCCATGGCTTCTTATTGAACCTTTTCTTGGTTCAAGGCTTTATTATCCTTGGTTTGATCACTAGTGAAATTATGCCTCTCATCTTTGGTGTTACTGTAACATTATTAAAATTTTTAAATTTTAATATAGTAAATAGTATATATATTTTTATTTTCTATAAATAGTATGAATTCAATACAGGTTTTAAGTTATATTAAGTTAGTAATTTATAACTTATGTTTTAATTAATATATGTTTTGACGTCCAGTTTTAAGATCAGGCACAAATGGATATAAATCAATGGCTTTTATTGAGTTTCACTTCACTATCATACACAACGTTTAATAAGGAGGGGGGGTCTGAAACTGAAAACCATGATTTCTTCCCTCACCACGTGTCAACGGAAGAATGATTTCTCCCCCCAAATGGTTTTTGAAACCACTACGTGACCCCTATGAAAATCCTTTATATATTAATTCCAAAAGAGGAAACATGACGATGATTAGATGGTGACACAATGGTGACATGACAACAACATTGCAGTGACATGGAAATGACATGACAATGACATGGCAACATTGCAGTGACATGGAAATGACATGACAATGACATGGCGATGACTGAACATGATGATGTTAGGTGACATACCATTGAAATGACAAGTCATAATCTTTTAATGTATTTTTAATTTTCTTTTAAATCAATTAAAAAATATGTATTCGTGCTAGGTTGTTTTTAAGAAGAAAATGCAATAAGTCATGGTAAAAGAACATAAATAACCATAGTAAAAGAGCTAGTTCTTTGTTTCAAAGCGTGAGGAAAATATTGGGTTTTCCCAGCAAAGGTGCAGTCAAAGTTCGAAACCATCCATATTGAAGAATTTACAAGGAATTTCAAATTGTTATAATTCTAATTAGTATGAAATCCTCTAATCTTGTTAAAAGCAAAAGGGTTCTTTATGTTGAAGAACACGATTTAGCTAATAGGGATGATTAAGTGTATGACACAATACTATCTTTTGATTTACTCAAAACACAACAAATTATCCCTACAACGTTTTAGAGACCTTCATGATTATTACCATGTATGGGAATTATATTTAGCGAAATTCATAGTTCCACAGACATATCATTTTCCAGAATTTGTGTCTTGGTGTTCCCTAAACTACGTGCCATATCAAAGGTTTGTTACTTCAAGAAATGGGTCAGTATTGTTTGTGTTAAATTCTCAGTCTATTATTGAAATGTTAAAACTGGTTGAAATCCATGAAATTCAAATTATGAATAAAGAAGCGTTAGCTTCATACTTTCAAGAACTAAGTTCTCAAGATAAAGCTACTTTGCTTCAATCCTATTTAGACAAATATACCAGTGTTCTTGAAAATTCTTTAACCTATGAAAACAATGTATTCTCTGAGATTGTTAGGTAGTTTATGACTGTTATAGCAATTTTTTCCTCACTCCATGCATCTTGATTGGATGGAATTCCATTTCCCTTTGCAGACCAAAGTCCCCTTTTTGTTCACTCCAAAGCTAAAATTTCACATTTTTGTACACATATGCTCCCTACCAGTTAGACAACAAGCTTATACACAGGTTTCTCCTCTACAACCCACGTACATTGGGTTTGATGATGAAAATTAAAAAACATGTCAGGTTTCCATTCCATGTCATGTGATCCATGATCCTTGACCTTCCACCTACTGGAAATTCTACGACTCGACCCTTCAATTCCATTTAGAGGCTATAAATTGAGCCATATCCAAGCCTTGGAAAATCGACAATTTTACATTGAGAGCAAAGATACTTTGGAGTTCATATTGAGTCTGCATCCCTTTGTCCTTGAAAGTATGAACTCCTTGTGCTCAGCCCCCAAGATCTTCCTACTTAATTGATGGAGAACCTCATTGACTCCTACATGTGAGCTTGCCTTTGCAGAGGATTGAAGTGGTGGAGGCGCCCAGTTGGAGGGATTTAATTTCTCAGTTCCGATATGTGTCGTTACAGAAGTTTGTCACCTATGTACTTCTGTTGTTTATATTAATAGAAATACTCTTTTCTCGTCCAATTGATATCTTGCAAATATTTAAATTACTTTCCATGGGCGTATTTGTCATGTATGTTAATGGATTATGATAATGTATGCTGACATTCTATATCAATACAACATGCTTGTGTATTTTGTTTTTTTAGGACAAGTTGTAGGTATAAATCTTTGGGTCGTGTGCTCAATGGTGGTCTTCTTCGAATGTCCGAACGAGGTAGGATCTTAGCCTTATATTGTTAGCATTTCATTTATATAGCATACTTGAGATTAGATTTGATTTCTACGTGTCGTTCTATTAGTTGTGGTTTTCCCCTAGCCATAGAGAGATTTTCCATGTAACAAAATTGGCGACTCCATTGGGGAGATCTCCTTTTTTGGGGTATTGAGTGTTTTTCTCCTTGATTCGATCTTTGTTTTCCGGAGTTTTCATGTTTCTTGTTGCTTGGCAGCTTGTATTTTTCCTTGCATCTGAGTTTCTTGGCTTAATCCTTGCCCTGACAGTATCTTTGTTTGGTAATGCGGTTTTTACCTTGACAATTGCGTATATACACAAGATGTTTGTCTTTAGGGTGTATATATATGATTGTTTTCCCTGAATAGTCACATACATCATCTCTTAAGTATTTTTGGATGAGTTTGGTGTTTGTTGGGTGAGTTGTACTAGTTGTTGAGTCTTCTTGGATCCCTATTCTGACTATTAAATTCATGTAGAGTGACAGGAAGCCTTTTTATTGTTGAATTTTTGGGTGAACTCCTTTCTTGTCATCTTTCTCATTTGTTTTCCTTGCATACTGGTCTGGGTAGTTGCTTCTTGGTATCCTGCTTGGCTTGTCTCTTTTTTCTTGCAGTAGGGCCTGCCTGTGAGGTTGTTATTCAGTCCTTGCATTTTCTTTTAATTATATTGAAAATACAAAAAAATTGCCTTGCATTTTACTTATAGCATTTGTATTTTTGGTTACTTCACATTGATTTTGACACATTCAGAAAGATTGCACTTCATTGAATTTGTAGAGATTACATTTTGGAAATAACATTTAGAAGAATATCATCTATTTCAAATTCAAGACTAGTACTTAGTAGTGTTTATATATATATATATTTATATGTTGAGTTGTAATACCATCAATTTCATGATCGCACCTATTGAGTAAGCATAAGCCATTAAAATTAACGTTGAATAATTAAAATTGATTAGAAACAATTTTATTTTTTAGGGTACACAAACAATTATAGGACCTAGGGCCTTGGAATAGGATTTTGTGAGTAAAATTCTCTAAGGCTATAAAACTAAACGTATGTGTCTGACCAAGGAGTGGTGAAAACCATTGTATTATTGGTGTCCTCAGGAGGCTCTGTTCACATCGGAGTTAAGCACGAGGTTGTGCGAAGTTGGTTGCATAGATATCCCTATAATACCTTCCTAGCATCAGAGATATTTATGGGGTTCTATTCATATTTGGGGGCCTTGCTAGTGCCTTTACTTCCGTGAGAGGTGGTGCTTTCAATATTTTGGGCTTTGTTACCCTGCCCATATGGTGGACCAAACTTGCAACTGCTCGCCTATGCATTGGTTATATCGTGGTGACTCTAGTTGCTTGATCTAAGTAGCCACATAGGTTACTTGCAAGGGTTATTTTGCAAGTAACCTAAGTCAGATAAGGGTTGGACAACATAAAGAATTTATGGAGGATTTCCTCTTCGGAGGGGTCTAACTAATTGCATTTCGAATCCTACGTGGGTCCTTATAATTGGTTCTGATACCTCCACTCTATTGTTGTGGAGTCTCAGGCCCCTCTTGGGAAAGGCATACCTACTTTAGTTCGGGAGGTCCCTTTCAACTGTCATATCCTATTTGTGTGCGTTGGATTTTAGTTTTATTTAGGAGTGTAATCTCTGATTATTAGTTGGAAATAGGATTTTGTATTGCATCATGAGTCTTGACTGCTATGGTTGGTGGAGCCCCTGTGAATCCCTTAGTTATTGCTACCCATCCCATGGTCTTTTCTCAATCCACATGGATGGATCCTTTTGTATTTCCGAGTGGTACGTCGAATCATAGTACTCAACCGATTTCTTGGGCCTTTAATCCTTTCTCTTTTGGTATGCCATACATGACTTCTCACTTGTCATCCTCTGTTTCATCGTCTTATGTGAATCCTAGTTTTGGGTCTAGGGGCATGATGCCTCCTTATTCTCCCTTTTCGTTTGGTCGGGGTCATATCCATCAACCAACTCCCATGGTAGGAGGTTGGACTCCTCCTTCCTCTGGACCCATTCCTAGCTTCACTTTTCTAGGATCGAGTGCTTAAATGGGAGGTCCTTCTACTTCTTACATCATGTCCATCTATCCTTCTTTCGATATGCCGGTTACTACCAACACTTTTATTATGGAGAAACTCCCTCTAGCCTCCGGTGTTTCATCCAAGGGGATCCAATTTTATAGTATGCGAAACCCCCTACACAAAGTTCCTTCGTCTAGGGACAATGTATATCCTCATATGAGTAATCCTTATAATGTCGCTTTCTCTTCGCAAGCGACTTCCTCAATGATGATTCCCTTACAACATTTTATGAATCAGTTGGGGAGGGGAATACTTTCCTATTGGGCATGGCCATGGTGTATACCAAAACCTTTCTTGGCTTTCGATCTCTCAAAACCAGTCTTTCCTGGGACCATGGTCTTTGATACTGCAACTAGCGACTACAAGTCATATTGGAAGAACAAGTCAAGTCATTGCGAGTCATACTGGAATTAAGTCAACAACCTTTGCAAGTCATGTTGGAGACTTGAAACCAACCTATGCTAGTCATGTTGGAGACTTTTCACCAGCCTATGCACATCATGCCAGTGGCAAGCAATCAGTCGCTGCAAGTCATGTTGGGGGCATTGATACAATTGAGAAGCCTAGACGTATAAGATGTAATCCCAAGTTCCATTGTAGTATTTTCAAAGGAAATCACCTAACTCGTTTGTGCCTTGCTATTGTGGTGGTACGAGAAGCACAATCCTTGTCTGGTGTCCCTTCGGTTTCTGAATTGTCTTTGGTTTCCTGACATTCTAATCCTCCTTTGGTTGATACATCGATCATGCCAATGCAATATTTGGACGACACCACTCCTGTTTTGGGGAGTGATGCATCTCTTGACCATGTTGTCTTGCATCATGTTCAACCAATGGTCGTGCTAATGTAATATTCAGTTGAAACCACTCTTGTTTTAGGGAGTGATGCATCTCTTGACCATGTTGTCTCACATCCTATTCAACCAACGGTTGAAGAAGTGGTCGTGTTGCTGAAATCTTCGATCAATTCCACTCTTCTCTTGGAGAGTGACAAGTATAAGGTAGTAACATTGCAGATGCAGTCTTTGGTCAAACCCACTCTTATTTTTGGGGGTGATGCGTCTTTCGACCATGTCCTTAGCATTTCTAGTTCTGTACCTTCTGAACAAGGGAGAATTTCACTATCTCTGAGTATGCTCCCTCCAAGTCCTAGGATGGTTTCCTTTGATTGGAATGATCTTGTAGAGCCTTGCCTTCTTCTTCACCCTTCTAGATAATGGGCATTTTTTGATGTATTGTAAATGAAGGATCCTCTGCAAGTATTCTACCCTCCTCGGGTTGGAAAGATTTGGGTTATCCAAAGCTTGTGTCAGCTACTAGTGAGTTGTTAGATTTTGACATAAGTTCTGCATGGGAACCCTGGCCTCCCCCATCATATGCTTCTTATAACAACATCCCCAAGTCTTGTTTAATCTCTTTTCCAACTCCCGAAAAAATGAAAATTTTATTGAGTGAACTAGTCTCTTTCACACTCGTTAAATGGTTTTGAAAAGATGTCTATTTGGTATAAGTTTAACCCTTTTCCAGACCAAATAGATTGATTAATAAAAATGAATACTCTAGTTGTCATTGGCTAGAAGAGCTCTGATGGGTATTATTTTATACTTTTTCGGGCTTAGGGTACTAATCTACGAAAAATGACATTGTCGATTTAAGTTGTAATTGTGTTCCATCATCCTACTTGCATTGTAAAGCCTATTGACATCTCTCACTTTCTCATTATAAGCCTCTTTCCTCAGCAATTCTCATCATTAGCCAAGTAGTGCCTTCCATATATCCATTGAAGATTGACTCCCTTTACTCATAAAGAAAACATTCCCCCGAGTGTCCATTTCCCACATGCACTTCTTTGCATTGGGCATATGTATGTCCCACTGCTTGGAACTAGTTTCTTAATCGTGACACTCATTTCCTCTCCTGTATCATAACATTTCTTTGCCTATGAAAAACCAAAAAAAAAGACGGGCGAGAAAATAATATTATCTCTTATCAACAACAATTGTGTCTCCTTTGAACAGAGCACAAACTCTTGAGTCCATTTTCATCCAAGTTTTGGGTTTAGCATGACCTTAGGAAGCTAAGCTCGTTACTTAGATTTTACTCCTCCGACTGGTTATTCTTCCAGTCCCTATGGAGAGTTTTTTTATGCCTCCTACGCCACAAGCTTTTGTCAATGATCAATATTAAGTTTATGTTTCATGCGTTATCCATATGTCTCATGGTCTTGCTTAAAGGAAGTTTAAAGCCTATTTTGGCCATTATTCATAACTCTTGACTTTGCATGTCAGCCATACCCTCATTGTATCTCAAAATCACATGAAGTTGTTGTCCTACCTTGCACTCTAGGCCTACTTTCAACTTTGGTAGGTAACCTTGAACCCAACAGATGAAATATCCTCATTGGTTATTGACTGGGGGGTTTCCCTTGTGCTCGATGGAAAAAATATATTCACACATTGGGATTCATGCAGTGTCTTGGATTCCATTAGACCTATTGGTGGTTTCCTCATCTTTATCGACAATTTTCCTTATTGGCTACTATTCCGAGGATCTCTTTCGTACACTACTTGCATCTAGTACATGCAAGAGATGCACATGATCATTGGTTCGTGAACATCTTGTTCATTAGATCTCCTCCTAATCATCAATCTATTTCTTTGTACCTAGTGTTGGATGATGAGAGATGCCTTAATGCTCTCCTTTCAGCGGGTCTCCTTCCATTGACTTCATCTCATCTATTCTGGAAATGAAACCTAGAGTCCTATGAGTACCTAGAGGCTTGCAATCATCACTGTCAAGTTCTCCCACCATAAACAGTTGGGAATACATCAATGTCTCTTGATCGATGGATTCTTCAAGTGTTCGACCTCAATACCCTTATTCACACTTGTGGAATGCACTCGGTGCCTTGACACCTACGTTCATTATCGATGGGTTGTCTCACATTTTCTAATGATATACCTTAATGACCAATAATAAAACAAAGTCTCATTATGTTTGAATTCAACTCCTCTATTCACATAATGTAGACTTTCACCTTCGATGGATAGTGTAGAAGACCTCCATCTTACAGTAGCAACATCCCATACGTGTTGCTGTCTGTCATTGGACTAGTACCTATATGACTTCAATGATCATGGAATATCAGATTATACTCCATTGTATACATATATCTTCAGTTGATTTTGAGACTAGAATCCACTGTGTCTTGTTCATGGCTATGACAGCCTACGACATATGCCCACTTTGTATTGCCTATTCATGGTCATGAAAAACTATTTGATATATATCCACATGGATCTGTAGTGTAATTCAAATTAGCAACCATGTGTACAGAGTCATTATGGATTGTAATATTCTCATGATTAACTAGTACTTCCAACTGAGTCTTCATTACTCCACTTCTGAGAATTATAATATATTTTGGCCATCACAGATACTCCTCTAACCTCATACATTAGGGGACATATGTTATAGAAGATTTTTCCTCACTCCATACATCTTGCTTGGATGGCATTCCATTTCCCTTTGTAGACTTGAAGTCCCCTTTTTGTTCACTCCATAGCTAACAATTCATATTTTTGTACACATATGTGCCGTACCAGTTAGACAACAAGCGTATATGCAGGTTGCTCGACTACAACCCGCATACATCAAGTTTGGTGCTCAAAATTAAAAAAAATAGGTCAAGTTTCCATGCCATGTCACATGATCCATGATCCTTGACCTTCCACCTACTGGAAACGCTTTGACTCAACCATTCAATTCCATTTGGAGGCTATAAATTGAGCCATATCCAAAGCCTTGGACAATAAATTTTTTTACACTAAGAGAAAATATACTTTGGAGAAATTTCACTTCATATTGAGTCTGCATCCTTTTGTCCTTGAAAGTATGAACTCCTTGTGTTCATCCCCCAAGCTCTTCCTACTTTTATGGAGAACCTCATTGACTCTTACATGTGAGCTTGCCTTTGCAGAGGATTGACGTGGTGGAGGTCCAACTGGAAGGACTTAGTTTCTCGGTTCCAATATGTGTCGTTACAAAAGTTTGTCACCTATGTACTTTTGTTGATTATTTTAATAGAAATACTCTTTTATCGTCCAATTGATATCTTGAAAATATCTGAATTACTTTCCATGGGTGTATTTGTCATGTATGTTAATGGATTATGATAATGTATGCTAACATTATATATCAATACCACATGCTTACGTATCTTGGTTGTTGAGGACAAGTTGCATGTATAACACTTTGGGTCATGTGCTCAACGATGGCCTTCTTCGAACGTCCATACAAGGTAGAATCCTATCCTTCTAGTGTTATAATTTCATTTATATAGCATACTTGATATTAGATTTTATTTCTGGGTGTCGTTCTGTCTGTTTTGGTTTGCCCCTAGCCATAGAGATATTTTCCTTATAACAATAATAATGATAAGTGAAATCTTAGGTTATAATGATGAAAAAGTTGTTGATGAGAAAATATTAGGACTTATGACATCCATTTGTCCTTTTACTATTCAACCTTTTATCAAATTCAATTATTCCTAAAATCTAGTTGATGATATTCATTACCAATTACAAGAATTTCAAGCTAGTAGATATTGTAGATACCTGTCCCATTTGGTACACTTATTCCTCTATTTCCAGGATGCTAAATTTCAACATCTTGAATAAAAAATTGAAGATGAGATAGGTAACCCTTCCTCAATAATTCGCTGGACTTCTTTAATTAGAAGGAAAACTCACAATGTAGGGTTATATGAATTTATTAACTAGTTTATGTCTTTGGCTTACATTATTATTCATGAAGAAGTGTCTCCTAGAATTTTCCCTGAATATAAGAATCTGTTACAGCTAATTCATGATACTAAAGTGGGAGACTAGTATTTATTTCAAGATCAAACAGATATCAGAAATTATGGTGCCAAGGTCCGACATTTCCAGTTACCTAAATGTTTAACAATCAAAATCTTTGCTTTAAAATATATAAGACAAATATTGAATTTTGATTATATCCGTTTTTCTTCCAAGAAACAAAAAGGTAATAAATTTTAAATTGAAAAAGGAAGTAGGACCATTCATGTTAGGAAATGAGATGCACTTCCATGCTAAACCTAGCAGAAGAGAGGAAGAAAGATTTAATCAAGAAATTAAATGACAAAGAAAATACACATCACACAAAGCTTTTACCCTGGAAACCCAAACCGAGAAAATCAACATTCCTTGAGTGTTCTTATCTCTTGTTGTCTTATTCATTTAGAATAAAAGGTTACATGTCTAACCTTGTTCCACACCTAAGACACAATGGACATCATACCCTTTTTCTTACATAAGAACAACCCTGTAGCAAATTTGACTTACATCTACATGACCAACAACCTCTAAAATGATTTCTCTAAAGATTGATCATTTTTTATAGCCCTACAACATGCCTTCTTTATAGGATTAACAACAGGAAAAACCCTAAAGAAAAGGCACCCAAAAATGATTACAGATCCACCTAGATCATTGACTACAAATCCCGTGAATCTCAATATTCTGTTACAGTCGACTACCAAGTCATATTACTTGTCGACTACCAGCCGAACTTCATTCGGTCTTCAGTTGGTTGCAACACAACCTCTTGATGAACTCTTGTCAGTTGACCTATTCGAATTGTCATCAATGTATTTGTCCTTTGAATTCTCCTTTACCCGATCGAACCACCTCTACCTTCGACTTTGAATTTACCCGGTCGAACCAAATCGACCTTTGACTTGTTGTCGATCCACTTCGACTTCGACTGTCAGTTGATCCACCTCGACTTTCACTACAAAGAATATAACAACCCAACATTACCCCACTTGTTGTATTCTTTGTTGAAACCATAAGACCTCATAACTTTCGTTCACAAACATAGGGAAACAATTCCCATTGCCTCTCTACACCAAGAGAACTTCACAACACTCACAAAATTGGACAAAGAGTTTGCTATGTTTTCCAATGCGTCTACTTTCTCCAGAAACACCTTATTTCTTTCCACCATGTCTCTTATGAAATGGTATTGTACATCTAGGTGCTTATTCTTGGAATGATAAGCATGGTTCTTTTCCAGATTTATTGCACTTTAATTGTCATAACTTATCTTCATAGCTCTCCACTCAAACCCAATTCCTGAACATAACCTTTGCAACCATACTCCTTCTTTGCTTCCATGAGTGGTTGCCATGTATTCATATTTTGTTGTTGACAAGGCTACGACCTCCTATCACTTAATCATCCAACTGATTTCTCCACTGAACATTTTGAACACATATCCATTGGTCAACCTCCGTCGATCCATATCTCTAGCCCAGTTGACGTCGACAAATCCATGTACATTTAATTCACTATCACCTCTAGGTTTTCCTTGATAGCATATAGCATAATATTTTGTGCCACACAAATACCTGAATACTCTCTTGAAAATTGTCTAGTGCTCCTTCCCAGGTGTCGACATGTATCTGCTCAACACTCCCATTGCATGGGAAATGTCTGGTTGAGTGCAGACCATCACATACATTAGATTACCAATGAAACTTGCATATGGAACACATGCCATGTTCTTTATTTCTTCCTGTGTCTTTGGACATTGTTGAACAGTTAGCCTTGCTCCCACAGGAATTTGCACCTTCACAAGTTTTCAATCGTGCATGTTGAAACGTTTCAAAATTGTTTCAATATACTTCGTCTGGTTCAACCATATATTTCTAGTTGCTCTATATCTGATAATATCCATTCCCAGGATGAAGTTTGCTGCATCGAGATCCTTCATGTCAAAATTGGAGGATAACTACTTCTTCACCTCCTTTATTACGTCCATGTTGTTTCCAATTAGCAACATGTCGTCGACATACAATGCTACATATATGAAACAACCGCCTTCTTCTTTGGAATACATTCAATGATCAACTTTGCTTCTCACAAATCCCAAACTAAGGATGTATGTGTTGAAATTTTGGTACCACATTCTTGGTGATTACTTTAAACCATAAAGGGATCTTTTGAGTTTGCACACCAAATGTTTCTTGCCCTTTATTACAAATCCTTCAGGCTATTTCATGTAGATTTCTTCTTCCAATTCCCCATGTAGGAACATTGTTTTTGCATCCATCTTTTCTATTTCCATATCAAATGATGCAGCCAGAGAAATTAGTACTCTAATGGAATTTAATTTTGCAATAGGGGAAAAATGTCACTGAAGTCGACTCCTTCAACTTGGGAATATCCTTTCGCTACCAATCAATCTTTGAATTTCTTGACTTGACCTATTGCATTCATATTATTCTTGAATACCCATTTGCTATTGACAAGATTTCTTCCACTAGGTAACTTGACTAAGTACCATGTATCATTCTTGTGCAAGGATTCCTTCTCTTCGACCATGGCATCCTTCCTAATTTTTCACTCTAGTGAGTCGACTGCCTCGCCAACCGACTTGGGCTCATCGTCAGTGGAAGTTAACACAAATGCAGAATGAAATTTGGGTGGACTATACATTTCGACTGGTTTTCTTACTCTTTCTGACCTCCTTACAACCAAGGTCGGTTTTTCCACCTGTTCTTCTAATTCAGTCGAATCATCTCAATCATATTCTTCGTTCCTCAGTTCAAACCACATCGTCTCAGGATTATTCTCAATATGAACAATTTATTTAGGCTCAGACTTACTTCCGACTTCTCTGAAGACCACATCTCGACTATATATTTTTTCCTTGATGCAAGATCCCAGAGCTTATGTCCTTTCATTCCTTCTTTGTATACAATGAAAATACATTTGACTTCCTTCTTGTCCAACTTGCTCCTCTTTTCCTTCGGAACATGAACAAATGCATCATAGAAAAATACTTTGAGATGTGAAATCGAAGGATTCTTACCTGACCATACCTCATGTGGAGTCGTGTCAACTATCACCGACGAAGGAGACATATTCAACATATATTTTTTCAGTTTCGACTTCCTTCACCCATAATTCTTGTGTGAGCCTAGCACCACTGATCACTCTCCTTACCTTGTCCATCAATGTTCTGTTCATTCTCTTGGAAACCCCATTTTTATATGGGGTATATGGTGTGGTATTTTCGAATTTTATGCCACACTACTTGCAGAAATGATCAAATTATTTTCCACATAATTCACCACCATTTTCATTCCTCAACACCTTAATATTATTATCTATATGGTTTTCTACAAGATATTTAAACTCTTTGAATTTCTCGAAAACATCTGATTTCTTCCTGAGGAAATATATCCATGTCTTCCTGGAAAAATCATCTATGAAGGAGACATAATACATGGATCCACCAAATGAAGGCACTGTAACAGAGCCAAACACATCACTATGTACCAACTCTAGAATCCCATTTTCCCTTGTTGCTCCATATGGGAACCTCACCCAACTTTGTTTTCCATATATACAATGTTCACAAAAGTCGAATTCTAAATTACATGCAGAAAATTATTCAGCCATACCTTTGTTATGCATAGCTTGAATTCATTTCTCTCCAATGTGTCCCATCCTCCCGTTCCATAGCATGGTCGGGTCAAATTTATGATGACTTGTCAAGTTGGTTTGAATCAACTCAGCCCTATTCGAGTCGAGTCGAATTCAGGAACATCGATGTTGTTGCATCCAATTGAGTTGACACTCCCTAGTAACTTATATAAGGTTCCAATCTGAACTTCTTTCATTAAGACCATTGCACCTCTAACCATCTTGAACGAATCCTTCTGAAATAGAGTGTGCACCCATGCATCACTTATATTGCTGATAGATATTAGGTTTCTTTCAAAACCTGAAATGTATATCACAATTGGAAGGGTTCTACTCCTTCCATCCTACAATATCAGTCGAACTCTTCCCTTTCTGAAAATTTTGGTTGTTGAGTCATCCCCCAAGAACACTTCTCCTCCTTCATATCGTTCATATTTTCATAACCATTCTCTATGTGGTGTCATATGATGTTCTTGATTCGATCAACCAAAAATCTTGATCTGACTGTGTACTGGTCAATGCTAGGTACACATCACCTCCCTTATTTGGAGTCATTTTTCTCTGAGTCGACTGGTTCTTGTCAAATCCTATATTGAATTCCATCACCTTTGACTTGCAGTCCCTTTTTTAATTCCCATATTTACCACATTTCCAACATCTTCTCATCAAATAAAGAGGGTATTTAGATCTACCCTTCGACTTATAATTTCTATTGGAGAATTTTCCTCTATCTCTGTGCTAATGTGGTTGTATTACTCCCTATAGACACGACTAAGCTATCCCATGAATCTAGAAAAGAACATAATAGGATAATACACTTCTCCTTCTCAATGATTTTAATATCCACATAAGATAAATGGATTATAATGTTATTAAATGCATTTAAATGCTCAGTCACCGAAATTCCATCACTCATTCTCAGAAGATACAATTTATTTCTGAAAAACAACTTATTTACCAGGGATTTTGACTGGTACAAGATCCCCAACTTATCCCACAATTTCTTGATCAAATATTTACCCAAGACATTCAACAGTGTTGACGATTAAAATCGTAACGATGAATTCCACCCGCAAAGTATTGCTAAATCCCTATTATTTAACTATGCTAATAATATAATACTAGTAGGTGGGACCCCCTTGTAGACTAGAGGTGCAAGGATAGATAGATCAGACATTTTTTGTTGTTGTTTTGATGTTGCTTACATAGTCCTACATTTTTGATGACGCAGTCTTGGTTTCATTTTGACATGGTAATAAGTGGATGATGCATTTTGTGGAGTGCTTTTAGCGACCCAAAACATTTTTATGGTTATGAGGGGCATGTTATTTACAGTTGCCATGATTTAACCATGTCAATAATGCTTATGATCAATTACCTAGCCACATATATGCGAGAGATATTGTAATGGTAGCTTGATCAAAACAAGAAAAAAACTTATGAAAAAATCCTAAAAGGAAAGAAGTTATATGTTGAGATATGATAAAATATTATATGCAAATTCAAATGGAAAAGTCAAAGGATATTAGTGTTAGTCCTAACTATTATACTATTGTTGGTTAGTGGACTATGCGAATTTTATTAGATTTGAATGGGGCGCATATAGCATTGCAATATGTATTATGGCATGGAGTTATGGAAAGGGTTAACGTGTAAATGATTTGGGTGGTGCACTATGCAATGGATATCGTTGCAGATTTCAAATGGTTTGGCATTGAATACATGGTTTAATTGATTGGTGAATGTAATGTTTGTTGGGTTGTCTCGTACTTCGAATTGAATAGGCCAGGTGATGGAAGCGATGTACATTTACTGCATGTCACTCCATAATCCTCCTATCGACCGTCACCCTAGCATTGTTCCGTTGTTTCATTTTTTGCTTTGTTGGTTGTGAAGCTCCACATTTTCAAGATCTTGGAAGAAAGAAGGCTCGACCAACTCACCATTTTAGCATTTTTCTATAGGTATGATTTTTTTTCTTACAATCCATGAGGTTTTCTCTGTTGTATGGACAAATGATGGCTCAGTGATTCTTGGATTCTCTGTGTTCCTGAGAATTTCGACTATGTAGATGTGTGTATATATCTCTGTGATGTCTGTAAAATGTTTTGGATTGCAAGCAAAATAATTGTTTTTTTTTTTTTTAAGTTGTGCATTGACTAGTTGCTCCGTCAATTTAACATTGTGATGGGTCTCTGTGGAATAATAAGTGAATGGTGGTACATATGGATCTACTTTGATGATGGATGGTTTCATTTCTGCGTATTACCGTCGATTATTTTGTTCCCTCACATCCATGATTGTAACCCTTACCTAGTTGCAGAGGGATTTCCGACAGTTGCTGTGTAATTTCTTCAAACCCCGAGTCATTGGTCATTGGCCCATTCTTATTGTCTTTTCACCGAAGTATCCCAAGATCCAGTCTTGGGTGGCCCTAACATTAATATATTCCTATATGGTTGTGGGTTGAAACAAGTTATATCTCGGCGTTATGTCAAAAGGATGTTTGCATCCTCACTGGTGTTTCTGTCAAGCTGTTCGACTCTTAAGTAATGGCTAGAGATGCTATATCTCTGTGTTTATTTTAATAACTACCACTGTTCAATTAAAATTCGCCTCTCCTCTGCAAGTGTTAAACGCACCATGTGCACTAGTTTATTATCTGCCTGCCTTTTCTCTCCTCGAGTGTTAATCATTGGTCTCATCCAGGACTTGGAGTAATAAGAAGATTGTGTGGCTCACTCCTGTATCTTTTTCGAAAGGTATATAGCCTGTGGTTGATAAGTCTCGGAAGACCTTCAACTCTCTGTGTTATGGTTAAAATATGAACACACTCTTGTTGTCTCCCTGCATTTGATTGTGACAAACCCGATTTGATTTCCAACTGTCTCTGCTCTCTTCGGGCACCTTCTGGGTTGTAAAATATTGGTTTATCATTGAAATGGTTATGGAGGTTTTTTTTCGTCGAGTCTCTATATTGTCCTTCTATGATAAAATTGGTCAAAAAATTACAAATGGAAACAGACACTTGCATATAGGCGAGAACTGTCTTCTTTCATTACGGTTTCACTAATTGTGTTCTTACCAGCGTGGTCTTGATTGCAATTGGAAACACCTTTGTGTTTTTGGTAGGCTCGATCAGGATTATGGCCAGTTTTAAAAATGATGCCTGTGTAGTTGGTGACATTCGCTTCATACATTATATTGGATCATAGTAGAGATTACCAATGGTTTTAAAAGAAATTTATACCCACAGTGATAAGGCTCAGGTTATATGTTTTGGTTGACTGTTGTTTCATTGCAAGATCTTGTCGATTGATATGATGAAGATTGTGTATAATCGGGCATATTTTGGGAGTTTGTTCGCTTTTGAAAAGAGACCTGTGTATATTTAAATTGGGCCCGATTGTTAAACAATGAATGCTGATTGTTATCGTGATGGACTATGGACTATCAGGGATGGATGTCGAGCATATTGCTGTGCATTTTTTTTATTATTTAAAAAAAAAGGAAAGATAAGAAATAAAGGATAAATGCTTTGTTAAACAAGACTGTTGAATGGAAAGGTTGTTTTGTTTATAAGTTATGATTGCACAGACTGTTATGAATTGAGAAATTCAGGGAAATTTAATTATTGGAACATTGGACAATTTGGTATAAAATTGAGAAACAATGAATGTTGATGCTTTTTGGATGCTTTTGGGATTAATTCTAATACATAATTATGATTATTGATTATTTAATTTGTTTTATGAAGAATATCCATTATCATTCCCTGTCATTTTCTCACTTTTTTGCTCATTATGAATCCCCTCACAATTCCATATTCACTTTGCACGCCCTGTTAGTAAAATAAAATTAAAATTAAATGGAAACTCTATATTACAACAATTAAAGGATGACACAAAGATGGATCACAATTGATATGATTTTTTTATTATAACACAATTGATTGTTTAAATGATTTGTTGAGCAGTAATCATGTTCTACTCCCTTTCATTTTATCACTTTTCCGTTGAATACAACCCCTCATATAACCTAGAACCCTTATTCACCCCCTGCTCATTGTCAAGTATTAAACTATTTTTATGGATTGGATTGCATGGGTCTGATGTGTTGCCGAGCCAAACTTTGTTTCATATTTAAAGAGATATCATGTATGGTTTGTTTAAGAAGCTAGTTGCTAATAAATGATGCATACAGGATGAGCTTCTTCAGTAGAGGAATCCATGGACGAAATAACAAGGGTAGAGGGAATTGGAACAAAGGCCCTAGAAGGCCTAGATTTTCAATACATTTTGATGCAAATCCACAAGAGTTAAACCAGCTCTTCCAAGCTGGAATTTTCAACAGGATTGGAAAAGGGGTAGTCCAACCTAGACCAGAAAGGCCTCCCTTCTAGCCCCAACATGTCCCTGGTATCGCTGTCCCCCCTCATGTCTCATTACAACATGAATTCCTTGAAAAGGATGGATGGCAAGAGATTGTTCACACAACAGTCTCCCAACATTGTGGATGGCCCAATTTGCCTCTACCTGCTCCTCCTCCACCAATTAACCCAAATGTACAAATTCCCCCTGCACACTCACCTGTACAATCTTCCCACGCAAGCAAGAGACTCAAAACCGAAGCCCACCACACACGTGATAAAGGAAAAGATGTTGCTGCCCCCTCCTCTCCCTCAAGTGATTCATCCAAATCCGTTTCATCCCGCATGCACTTGAGAGACGAATGCTCTCATGTTATCAGTGAGATCAACCCTAAAGGCTCCACACAACCTAAGGCTAATTCAGAAAATTCAAAGGGGGACAACAACACCAAAGGGAAAATTTCCTCCCAAAGTGGAAAATATGGTTTCTGAGTAC
The DNA here is from genome assembly GCA_000966675.3 of Picea glauca. NCBI lineage: Eukaryota > Viridiplantae > Streptophyta > Pinopsida > Pinales > Pinaceae > Picea > Picea glauca. The sequence goes on from JZKD02S1979601.1 coordinate 400,592, forward strand.
ATTTTTATTATTGATTGTTGAGAACAGTTGACTGCTGAAGTTTTGGACATCATACTATTTTTGGATATTTTGGATATTATATTTTTTGGATACGATTTAAACTATCATTGATATTTAATTTTCAAAATGTGAGAATGGTGATGGGAGCCAAAAGGAGGGATGTGTTTGTTTGATTGACTAGTTATGTTTATTTTTGTTAAGAAACTAAAGGGAGTAACAAGGGGTCCCACCTACTAGTTATTATTTATTAAAGACCCTTATTATTATTATGTTAATTCTTCCCCTAAACAAAAAGCTAGTTGTGTTTTAGTTAACTTAACTAAAAGAGGTAGTTGAACTACGTCAACTAATTTTGATTGCTTAAAGGCAAAAAGAGAAGGAAGAACAAGAGGAGAATAGAAGGATAAAGCATACTAAGGTCTGCTCTTGAGTTTTATTGAGATAGTTCAGTTTTCATTCATTCTTTAGTTCATTAAAAGCCTAATTCTCTTTTATGATAGCATGGTTCTATTGTAGACAACAAGATTCAATGCTGAATTACATCATTCAAACACTTGTTTTCAGAGGTGTTGATCTATCTTTGATAGTCTGTGTAGACTTGTCTGTTTATGAATTAATTTTCATGACTAATAAAGGATATTGTGCAGATTCGAGTGGGAAACAATCTGTGGCAAGCTGATCCAATTTTTAAAGTTCATTTTTTTACTTTTTGTCAAAACTCCTTTTGTATGGTTTTCATCGGGGACATCTAAGTTTGACTTTGGTCCAAAATGCCTCAGGGATTTTTGTAAAGAGAACGATTCTTTTGATTTCTTGGAATGAAATAAGCGATTCCTATTTTGTCTCATCTATGTTAATATGTGACTTGGTATTTTTGATTTTGTCTCCACATTTACTTTTGCATATGTTATATTCAGAAAATTATATAAAAATGTTTAATTTTACAACAATATTTTATTTATAAAAAATCAGCCTAAGCCCTTGTTGTAAATGTGTTGACTTGCACAGAATAGATCTAGCTAAACAATGATACACACATTTTCAGAGAGAATTGGAAAAAGAAGAAGAAGGAGAGAAAGAATGGAAAGAATTCTCATTAACCATTGTGAATAATGAATAATTTACGCATGATATACTCTGTATAACTCAATGAGTTCGACTTGAGGTGAACCAAGTCACCATAGTGGTGGTCTAGAGTGATATAGACACACACCAATAGTTACGGGAGTGAACTTCCACCTATTCTAGTCTCTCAAGCAGTTACTGGAGTGAACTGCCACCTAGCTGAGTTAACTAGTCAACTAGTCTTCAGTTAACTGACTGAACAGAAAGTAGTGAGGAGTTAACTCAAGGAATCAAGGCTAATGCGCCACTTTGGTGATGATACCTATAAATTCTAACCTTGTACAATATCTACTACAAACTGATATTCAGAAAAGAACATAAAAGATACAATGGCAAATACAAACATTACACAGAGATTTTTCACCTGGAAACCCAAACCAGAAAAACCAACATATATTATATTCATACATTGTGTTACATTGTTTACAATACAATATACATATAGGAGCCAGCGACATACAAAACCCTAACCCAATGACCTGGATTAGTCCAAAACCCTAATTCCTTAACTGGAAATAGAAAACCATCGACAAAAAACCATGTGCCGAAAAACCACCTAAATAAAATGTGGTCCCGGAAATATGTGGTCCCGGTAATATGTTGTCCCGGAAATATGTCGTCCCGGTAATATGTCATCCCAGAAATATGTCATCTCGGTGCCTCATGGAAAATATTGTGGATCTCATGATTCACATACTCTCCCCCATTATCAGTTCAGAGGACTTTGATCTTCTTTCCAGACTGTGTCTCAACCAAATCTTTGAAATTTTTGAGGTGTTGAAAGACCTCAGATTTTTTCCTGAGAAAGTAGATCCAAGTAAAATGTGAGAAATCATCAACAAAAATGAGAACAAACCTCGCTTTGATGATCGATGGATGCGGAAAAGGACCTATGAGGTCATTGTGGATCAGATCTAACGGTGCAAAAGCTCCCTGAGACTTTCCTTTGACGAATTTCTCTTGAGGGTGTTTTCCGAGAACACATCCCTCACATACTCCCTTGGAGAAGAGGATGTTTGGTAGACCATCAACTAATCTGTGCTTGCTAAGCTATTGCATGTATCTGAAATTCAAATTTCCAAACCTTTCGTGCCATATCCTACTACTTTCATCAACATGAGTAAGCAGTAAAGCAGAATTAGGTTCAATGAATTCAGAAAATGTATACAATCTAGACTGATGATTTACCTCACCGGTAGCAACCCTGGAGTTGGTTTGCATGTTGTATATGTCTACAAAATTTGGTGTGAATATGACTTTCTTTCCGGTGCTGGAATTCGTCATCTGATACACGGAGAGAAGGTTGACAGAAAGCTTGGGAACATAAAGCACGTTCTTGAAGCTTCCGTTGGTGAGTTCAATCCTTCCTTTGCCTTTGACTTCGACAAAAGAGTTGTCCCCCATCAGAATAGGAGGACCTTTGCATGCATCCAAATAAGAATAGTCTGCTTCTGAGGTAGCCAAATAAGTGATGTGATGCTCCTGAATCTACGATCCAAGCATCGAGAGAGGAGTTGATTGCAATCAAGGCATGGATAGAATTGCCTTTCTTGGAATTTAGATCTTCTGGATTCTTCTTCTTTGCACCCTCAGGGATGAAATCTCCAAGGTTGTTTTGCTGAAGTATTTGAGACATCAGATCTATTTGTTTTTTCATGCATGCAGATTCTGAATGGAATCCTTTGTGATAGTATGTGCATTTCTCTCCTTTTCTTCCCTTTTATCCTTTGGATCCGGAGGCATCAATGAAGGGTTTTCTATACCCTTCCTTCTTTGTATGTGCATGAGATTTCCGCTTATCTTTATCTTTAGATTTTTGATATTTGTGGTTTCCATCATGCACAATGAGTGCATGCGCCCTTGGGCCTTTGATTGCGCCCATGTTGATGAGCTTGGTTTTCTCTTGTGTCAGGGATTCGATAAAGTCCTCAAGAGAAGGCATCTTCCAGGTAGCTCCAGAGGAGAATCTGACAGTATGGAATGTGGATACGAATACAAAGTATTCAGGTCCAAGCTTGGAGATAATGGTGAGAACCATTTGTTTCTCCTCCGATTTATCAACCTTGCAAGCTTTGAGTTGCGACAGTAAATCCTTGAATTTTGTAAAGAAATCTTGGATATTCTCGAAGCTTTTTGGATCCAATGTGAGTAGATCCACCTCCAACATGTGTCCCCTCATCTCATCCTGTTTTCCAAAGATCCCTTCCAATATGGTCTAGGCTTCATTGGGAGTCTTACAGGAAGATATATGAAAAAGGAGATTGGGAGAAATAAGACTGCAAATTGTTCCGAGTGCCTCATCCATGCGATTTAAGTACTTGGATTTTTCTATGGCTGATGTCGGCTCTGTATCTGTATTCATGTTTAATCTATACAACCCTCTATATCGGAGATGCATGGCTATTTTCTCCTTCCATGCAAAATAGTTGTAAGGTGTAAGAATGAATTCTTTTTGGAATTCCATCTTTCCGCTGTCTTCAATCTTTTGTACCTACAATTTTTTTTTTGGTGTAGCTTTTGCTTAGCACTCCATCAGATATGATACCATGTAAATGTGTTGACCTACATAGAATAGATATAGCTAAACAACGATACACACATTTGTAGAGAGAATTGGAAAAAGAAGAAGGAGAGAAAGAATGGAAAGAATTCTCATTAACCTTTGTGAATAATGAATAATTTACACATGATATACTCTGTATAACTCAATGAGTTCAACTTGAGGTGAACCAAGTTGCCATAGTGGTGGTATAGAGTGATATGGACACACACCAACAGTTATGAGAGTGAACTGCCACCTATTCTAGTCTCTCAGGCAGTTACGAGAGTGAATTGCCACCTAATTGAGTTAACTAGTCAACTAGTCTTCAGTTAACTGACTGAACAGAAAGTAGTGAGGAGTTAACTCAAGGAATCAAGGCTAATGTGCCACTTTGGTGATGATACCAAGGCAATGTATAATTAGCATAGTGATGATCCCAATGCAACATTTAAACTCAACTCAACTAGTCAAACTGAAGTGTGAACTGAAAGAGAATATTCTCCAGGTGGAATATTCTCTCTTAAAATATAGGAGACTGGATAATGACTAATTATGACTAATAAACAAATAAAAACCTCAGGCAAAGGAAATCCTAGGTGTGTGTGAAGTAACTCCAACACTTGTAACTAATACTTGTGGATTAGGAAACAAATTTTGAGGCTATAAACATAGGGTGAGATTCCCGTCTATCTTGTCTTAGCTAAGCAAGATCTGAAAATGCTTGAGTAAGATTATGTCATATCTTTTCCTCGACATTTATTTGGTGACCATACTGGGAAGATCTTCGATATCTCTCTGGTTTATTGTTATGCTTGATTATCATTGAATTTATTTACATTTCTGATATTAATTCTTTGACTGTTTCATTTCTTAATGACTGTACATGTTGCAAGGCAGCCCAATATTGAGCCCGGTCTTCAAGATCAGACCCGCGTTGCTTTAAAATTTTTTAATACCATTTTATATACCGATAATGCCCGGGTTGAGCTTAATTTCTCATGGGCAACAATTGAACAAGACATAAGTTCCCAAGAACGTTGGGAAGCTAGGAAAAGACAACTTATGAATCAACCATAGCTTTCTTTTTCCTACAATTTTGATCTTCTTTTCATGTCCTTAGACCCTCATGTTTCTAGGAGAAGAAGAGGTTTATCACCAAAAATTAATCCTATTACTGAAATAGGAAGAAGGAACGTTGTGTTGTCAACCCAAAAAAGTGCTCTAAGGAGAACTTTGTTTGATTCATCTAGTTCGTCTTTCTCTCCCTTACCTATCATCCACAAGATGGAATCTAGTGGTGGCTCTGGTGGCACCAGAGGTGCTTCTTCATATCAATCTTCAACTTCATCGGTGATTGGTAGCTTATATAGTCACCAAGTCTCGGTCCAATCTACCACAAACCCCGCCAAAGTCATTAAAAAGTATGATCTTTTTCATTTTGAAGAAGATGCTACAACTACCCCGTGGCATGTTTCCTCCCCTCTTAACCTAACACCTCCTACTCATCCACTTCCTAAATTCAAAGAGAATCTCCCTAGGTTTTCAGGGAATAACACTGTCACTACGAATGAACACTTAGTGGAATTTTCTAATGCCTTCCACAACATAGGAGCCAATGACAATGATACTTGTATGCATTTATTTGTGAATTCCCTTGAAGGGAAGTCTGTGGCCAATTTCTTTGATCTCTCTCCTAAGATCTTATCTACTTGGGAGGAGTTAGTCTATTGGTTCAAATATAACTATGGGAAATCCAAAATACTAGCCAGGAAGTTATGAGAGTACAATAACATCACTTATAAGGATGATGATACTATCAAGTCCTTCAACTTGCGTTTCACCAAATTATACAACCAAATCCTTGAACTCATTCGTCCTCAGAACCAAGCCTCTTTCATGAATTATTATAATGCATTACCTTCCCCCTATCATCATAGGCTTGAGGAAAAGGCCATTGATAACCTTGGTTCCACTCTGCACACTTGTTTAGAGTATGAGGAACAACTTGAAAGATTAGGTCTTCCTAAGGGAGATTCAGTTAAACAGACAAACATGTCCTCCCTCTTACAACTTGTACAAGACATGAATAATCGAATGATAGCATATGAACGGAAAGGAAATGTCCCCCCTCTTACCGCTGGAGCTTCATCTTCTTCTGCACCCCCCTTTAGAAATCCAAATGAAAATAATTTTCAGCCTAAAGCTATCATGCCTCGTAGTTGGTGTAACTTTTGCGAGGAACACCATGAGGAAAGTACATGTGAGGTAAAGAAGAGTGCCATAGATAAATTATTTGGTAAGAGACCTGAAACTACTATTTTCATCATAGACTTTGTAGAGAAAGAAGATGTCATGATCATAAATACTAGGAATAAATCCTATGCTCCCAAAAGCAAATATGATCACCTTACAGGTTTTGAAAATGATCATTGAAAATTCCTATAATCTGGGTTGTGGTCACCTTATAGTTTTTGGGGATTCTGAACTTGTTGTAAACCTTGTACGTAAGATATACTCTCCTAGCAACAAGTTAATGAAACACTACATCCAAACTATTTGGGCACTTATCTCGAACTTACTATCTTTCAACATCACTCATGTTAAAAGGGAATTGAACTCAATGGCTGACCAGATAGTTGTTTTTGTAGCCTCTCCTAATCGACAACTTCTGCCACAAAGACCTGACTATACCTTTCAATCTATGTATCATCCACACATCCCTGACAATATAGAGTCATGACAAGTCTTCCCTAATGATGAGAGAATATGTGATTTCATTCTAAATGAACCTTATAAGCCTAAGGAAATTATATCAATGGAAGATAACAAGATTATTGAAGGCTTGAATCCTCTAGAAAGTTCGTTTTCATTGAGTGATGTAGGCAACAAAGAGAAACATAAAAAAGATAAGTCGAAAAGGAAAATGGGTGAAACCATTTCCTTGAACATTGGAACACCCGAGTCTCCAAAGAATGTTAAAATAGGTGCCCAATGATCCGATGAAGAAAAATTGAAGTTCGCTAGGTTGATTGGTGAATTTCAAGATGTTTTTGCTTGGTCTTATGAGGATCTTCATGGTTTTGATCCTATAAGCACTGTAAGCAACTATTCAAAAGGATTTGGAAAAAATCTTGAAGGCTGGGATCATCTTTCCGATTAAGTATTCCGAGTGGGTTTCCAATTTGGTTCCCGTTCGGAAAACAACTGGTCAAATCAGATTATGCGTAGATTTTCATGCATTGAATCGAGATAGTATAAAATATCACTTTTCTCTCCCTAATATGGAAATGATTTTGCAACAAGTTGCAGGGTCACAGATGGTGTCCTTACTTGATGGTTTTTCTGGTTACAATCAAATCATGGTAAACAAGTCATATAAATATAAAACCACTTTTATTACTCCTTGGGGAACTTTTTCTTATGAATGTATGCCTTTTGGATTATCTAATGTAGGTGCCACTTTTCAAATAGCTATGAAAATAGTTTTTGACGATTTGATTGACAAGATTATTCAGATCTATCTTGATGACTTAACCGTGTACTCTAAAAACCGATCAAATCATTTTGTTCATCTTAAAGAGTTCTTGTCGATGTCTTCGTCCTTTGAATTCTCCTTTACCCGATTAAACCAACTCTACCTTCGACTTCAAATTTACTCGGTCGAACCAACTCGACCTTTGACTTGTCGTCGATCCACCTCAAATTCAATTGTCAGTTGATCCACCTCGACTTTCACTGCAAAGAATATAACAACCCAACATTCTCCCACTTGTTGTATTCTTTGCTGAAACCAGGAGACCTCAGAAATTTCATTCACAGACATAGGGAAACAATTCCTATTGCCTCTCTGCACCAAGAGAACTTCACAACACTCACAAACTTGGTCAAAGAGTCTGTTATGTTTTCCAATGCGTCTACTTTCTCCAGAAACACCTTATTGCTTTCCACCATGTCTCTTATGAAATGGAATTGTACATCTATGTGCTTATTCTTGGAATGATAAGTAGGGTTCTTTTCCAGAAATATTTCACTTTGACTGTCATAACTTATCTTCATAGCTGTCCCCGAGGTGTAGGACAGTCAGTGACAGAGTGTGTTATTAAGGCACTCCGTGATGTTAAAGTCACCGGTTCGAAACCCGCGGGGACAAAAATCCAACCATGTTAAGGGTTGGTGTGGCTCAGGCTGGGTGCGATCCCCGGGTGATTTTGACGGCTTAGATGCCCCTAAGTTGCAGTTTCTTAGCCACAGGTTAGTCCCACATGTCATGGAAAAACTAACAAACAAACAAAAAAAACTTATCTTCATAGCTATCCACTCAAACCCAATTCCTGAACACAACCTTTACAGCCATACTCCTTCTTTGCTTCCATGAGTGGTTGCCATGTATTCATATTTTGTTGTTGACAAGGCTACGACCTCCTGTCACTTACTCATCCAGTCGATTTCTCCACTGAACATTTTGAACACATATCCATTGGTCAACCTCTGTCGATCCAAATCTATAGCCCAGTCTATGTCGACAAATCCATGTACATTTAATTCACTATCACCTCCAGGTTTTCCTTGATAGCATATAACATAATATTTTGTGCCACACAAATACCTGAATACTCTCTTGACAGTTGTCTAGTGTTCCTTCCCAGGTGTCAACATGTATCTGCTCAACACTCCCATTGCATGGGAAATTTTTGGTTGAGTGCAGACCATCACATACATTAGACTACCAACGAAACTTGCATATGGAACACATGCCATGTCCTTTATTTCTTCCTATGTCTTTGGACATTGTTTAATAGTTAGCCTTGCTCCCATAGGAATCGACACCTTCACAGGTTTTCAATCGTGCATGTTGAAATGTTTCAAAATTGTTTCAATATACTTCGTCTGGTTCAACCATTGATTTCTAGTTGCTCTATATCTGATAATATCCATTCCCAGGATGAAGTTCGCTGGACCGAGATCCTTAATGTCGAACTTGGAGGATAACTACTTCTTTACCTCCTTTATTGCATCCATGTCATCGACATACAATGCTACATATATGAAACACCCACCTTCTTCTTTGGAATACATTCAATGATCAAATTTGCTTCTCACAAATCCCAAACTAAGGATGTATGTGTCGAAATTTTGGTACCACATTCTTGGTGATTGCTTTAAACCATAAAGGGATCTTTTGAGTTTGCACACCAAATATTTCTTGCCCTTTATTACAAATCCTTCTAGATGTTTCATGTAGATTTCTTCTTCCAGGTCCCCGTGTAGGAACATTGTTTTCACATCCATATTTTCTATTTCCAGATCAAATGCTGCAGCCAGAGAAATTAGTACTCTAATGGAATTTAATTTTGCAATAGGGAAAAAGTGTCACCGAAGTCAACTCCTTCGACTTGGGAATATCATTTCTCTACCAGTTGATCTTTGAATTTCTCGACTTGACCTGTTGCATTCATCTTCTTCTTGAATACCCATTTACTATCGACAAGATTTCTTCCACTAGGTAACTTGACTAAGTACCATGTCTCATTCTTGTGCAAGGATTCCATCTCTTCGACCATGGCGTCCTTCCTAATTTTTCACTCTACTGAGTCGACTGCCTCCCCAATCGACTTGGGCTCATTGTCAGTGGAAGTTAACACAAATGCAGAATGAAATTTGGGTGGACTATACATTTTGATTGGTTTTCTTACTCTTGCTGACCTCCTTACAACCGAGGTCGGTTTTTCCACCTCTTCTTCTGATTCAGTCGACTCATCTGAATCATATTCTTGGGTGGCCCTAACATTAGTATATTCCTGTATGGTTGTGGGTTGAAACAAGTTATATCTCTGCATTATGTCAAAAGGATGTTTGCATCCTCACTGGTGTTTATGTCAAGCTGTTCGACTCTTAAGTAATGGGTAGAGATGTTATATGTCTGTGTTTCTCTTAATAACTTCCACTGTTCAATTAAACTTCGCCTCTTCTCTGCAAGTGTTAAACGCACTATGTGCACTGGGTTATTATCTGCCTGCCTTTGCTCTCCTCAGGTGTTAATCATTGGTCTCATCCAGGACTTGGAGTAATAAGAAGATTGTGTGGCTCACTACTATATCTTTTTCGAAAGGTATTCTGCCCGTGGTTGATAAGTCTCAGAAGACCTCAAGCTCTTTGTGTTATGGTTAAAATATGAACACACTCTTGTTGTCTCCCTGGATTTGATTGTGACAGACCCAATTTGATCTCCAAAGTTCTTTTCTCTCTTCAGGCACCTTCTGTGTTGTCAAATATTGGTTTATCAGTGAAATGGTTATGGAGGTTTTTTTTCGTCGAGTCTTTGTCTCGTCCTTCTATGATAAAATTGGTTGAACAATTACAAATGGAAACATGCACTTGCATATAGTCGAGAGATGTCTTCTTTCATTATGGTTTCAGTCACTGTGTTTTTACCAGCATCGTCTTGATTGCAATTGGAAACACCTGTGTGTTTTTGCTAGGCTTGATCAAGATTATGGCTAGTTTTAAAAATGATGCCTGTGTGTAGTTGGTGACATTCACTTAATACATTATATTGGATCATCGTACAGTTTACCAATGGTTTTAAAATAAATTGATACCCACAGTGATAAGGCTCATGTTATATGTTTTGGTTGACAATTGTTTCATTGCAAGATCTTGTCGATTGATATGATGAAGATTGTGTATAATCAAGCATATTTTGGGAGTTTGTTCATTTTTGAAAAGAGACCTGTGTATATTTAAACTAGGCCCGATTGTTAAACAATGAATGTTGATTGTTATTGTGATGCATTATGGACTATCAGGGATGGATGTCGAGCATATTTCTGTGCATTTTTTTGATTATTTAAAAAAAAAAGGAAAGAAAAGAAAGAAAGGATCAACGCTTTGTTTAACAAGACTGTTGAATGGAAAGGTTGTTTTGTTTACAAGTTATGATTGCACAGGCTGTTATGAATTGAGAAATTCTGGGAAATTTAATTATTGGAACATCAAACAGTTTGGTATAAAATTGAGAAACAATGAATGTTGATGCTTTTTGGATGCTTTTGGGATTAATTCTAATACATAGTTATGATTATTGATTATTTAATTTGTTTTATGAAAAATATCCATTATCATTCCCTATCATTTTCTCACTTTTTCACTCATTACCAATCCCCTCACAATCGCAGATTCACTTTGCATGCCCCGTTCTTAAAATTAAATTAAAATTAAATGGAAACTTTGTATTACAACAATTAAAGGATGACACTGAGATAGATCACAATTGATATGATTTTTTTTATTATAACACAGTTGATTGTTTAAATGATTTGTTGAGCAGTAATCAAGTTCTACTACCTTTCATTTTATCACTTTTCCGTTGAATACAACCCCTCAGATATCCTAGAACCCTTATTCACCCCCTGCTCATTGACAAGTATTAAACTCTTTTTATGGATTGGATTGCATGGGTATGATGTGTTGCTGAGCCAAACTTTGTTTCATATTTAAAGAGATGTCATGTATGGTTTTTTTAAGAAGCTAGTTGCTAATAAATGATGCATACAGGATGAGATTTTTCAGTAGAGGAATCCATGGCCGAAATAACAGGGGTAGAGGGAATTGGAACAAAGGCCCTAGAAGGCCTAGATTTTCGATACATTTTGATGCAAATCCACAAGAGTTAAACCAGCTCTTCCAAGTTGGAATTTTCAACTGGATTGGACAAGGGGTAGTCCAACATAGACCAGAAAGGCCTCCCTTCCAACCCCATCATGTCCCTGGTATCGCTGTCCCCCCTCATGTCTCATTACAACCTGAATTCCTTGAAAAGGATGGATGACAAGAGATTGTTCATGCAACAGTCTCTTAACATCATGACTGGCCCAATTTGTCTCTACCTACTCCTCCCCCAGCAGTTAACCCAAATGTCCAAATTTCCCCTGCACACTCACCTGTACAGTCTTCCCATGCAAGAAAGAGAATCAAAACTGAAGCCCACCACACACATGATAAAGGAAAAGATGTTGATGCTCCCTCCTCTCCCTCAAGTGATTCATCCAAATCCATTTCATCTCGCATGCACTTGAGAGATGAATGCTCTCATGTTATCAGTGAGATCAACCCTAAAGACTCCACACAATCTAAGGCTAATTCAGAAAAGTCAAAAGGGGACAACAACTACAAAGGGAAAATTTCCTCCCAAAGTGGAAAATATGGTTTTTGAGTACATTTTTATTATTGATTGTTGAGAACAATTGACTGCTGAATTTTTGGACGCCATACTATTTTTGGATATTTTGGATATTATATTTTTTGGATATGATTTAAACTATCATTGATATTTAATTTTACAAATATGAGAATGATGATGGGAGCCAAAATGAGGGATGTGTTTGTTTGATTGACTAGTTATGTTTATTTTTGTTAAGAAACTAAAGGGAGTCACAAGGGGTCCTACCTACTAGTTATTATTTATTAAATACCCTATGGCAAGGGACTTATGGAAATGGTTAATGTGTAAATGATTTGGGTGGCACACTATGCAATGGATATCGTTGCAAATATCCCAGTATTGAGCTCGATCTTCAAGACCAGATCCTCATTGCTTTAAACTTGTTTAATACCATCTTAGATACCGCTAATACCCGGGTTGAGATTAATCGCTCATGGGTAGCAATTGAAAGGGACATAAGTGCCCAAGAATGTTGGGAATCTAGGAAAAGACAGCTTAGGAATCAACCATAGATTTATTTTTCCTACAATTTTTATCTTCTTTTCATGTCCTTAGACCCTCGTGTTTCTAGAAGAAGAAGAGGTTTATCACCAAAAATTAGTCCTATTGCTAAAATAGGAAGAAGGAACGTTGTGTTGTCAACCCAACAAAGTGCTCTAAGGAGAAATTTGTCTGATTCATCTAGTTCGTCTTTCTCTCCCTTAACTATCATCCAAAAGATGTCATATAGTGATGGCTATGGTGGCACCATAGGTGATTCTTCATCTCAATCTTCAGCTTCATCGATGATTGGTAGCTTATATAGTCACCAAGTCCTGGTCCAATATACCACAAACCCCGCCAAAGTCATTAAAAAGTATGAGATTTTTCATTTTGAAGAAGATGATACAACTACCCTGTGGCATGTTTCCTCCCCTCTTAACCTAGCACCTGCTACTCGTTCACTTCCTAAATTCAAAGAGCATCTCCGTAGGTTTTCAGGGAATAACACTGTCACTATGAATGAACACTTGGTTGAATTTTCTAATGCCTGTCACAACATAGGAGCCAATGATAATGATACTTGTATGTGTTTATTTGTGAATTCCCTTGAAGGGAAGGCTGCAACCGATTTCTTTGATCTCCCTCTTAAGATCTTATCTACTTGGGAGGAGTTAGTATATTGGTTCAAATCTACCTATGGGCAATCCAAAATCCCAATCGAGCAGTTACGAGAGTACAATATCATCGCTTATAAGGATGGTGATACTATCAAGTCCTTCAACTTGTGTTTCACCAAATTATACAACCAAATCCTTGAACTAATTCGCCCTCAGAACCAAGCCTCTTTCATGAATTATTATAATGCATTACCTTCCCCCTATCATCATAGGATTGAGGAAAATGACATTGATAACCTTGGTTCTTCTTTGCACACGTGTTTAGAGTATGAGGAACAACTTGAAAGAACAAGTCTTCCTAAGGGAGACTCGGTTAAATAGACAAACATGTGCTCCCTCTTACAGCTTGTACAAGACATGAATAATCGAATGATAGCATATGAATGGAAAGGAAATTTCCCCTCTCTTACCCCTAGAGCTTCATCTTCTTTTGCACCCCCCTTTAGAAATCCAAATGAAAATAATTTTTAGCCTAAAGGTATCATGCCTCATAGTTGGTGTAACTTTTGCGAGGAACACCATGAAGAAAGTACATGTGAGGTAAAGAAGAGTGCCAGAGATAAAATAATTGGTAAGAGACCTGAAACTTCTATTGCTGTCCTAGACTTTGCAGAGTGAGAAGATGTCATGATCATAACTACTAGGAATAAATCCTATGCTCGCAAAATCAAATATGATCACCTTACAATTTTTGAAAATGATCATTGAAAATGCCTATAATCTGGGTTGTGGTCACCTTACAGTTTTTGGGGATTCCGAACTTGTTGTAAACCTTGTACGTAAGATATACTCTCCTAGAAACAAGTTAATGAAACTCTACACCCAAACTATTTGGGAACTTATCTCGAACTTACTATCTTTCAACATCACTCATGTTAAAAGGGAATTGAACTCAATGGCTGACCGGTTAGTTGTTTTTGTAGCCTCTCCTAATCAACAACTTCTACCACAAATAAATGACTGTACCTTTCAATATATGTATCGTCCACACATCCATGACAATATAGAGTCATGGAAGGTCTTCCCTAATGATGAGAGCATATGTGATTTCATTCAAAATGAACCTTATAAGCCTAAGGAAATTATATCAATGGAAGATAACAAGATTCCTGAAGGCTTGACTCCTCTAGAAAGTTCGTTTTTATCGAGTGATGTAGGAAACAAAGAGAAACATAAAAAAGATGAGTTGAAAAGAAAAGTGGGTGAAACCATTTCCTTTAACATTGGAACCCCCGAGTCTCCAAAGAATGTTAAAATAGGTGCCCAATGTTCTGATGAAGAAAAATTGAAGTCTGCTAGGTTGATTGGTGAATTTCAAGATGTTTTTTCTTGGCCTTATGAGGATTTTCGCGGTTTTGATCCTGTGCTTATACAACATACCATTTCTATCAAGGAGGGCATAAAACCAGTTAGAAAAAAACAAATACCCATTAACCCTGCACTGTAAGAAACTATTCGAAAGGATTTGGAAAAACTCTTGAAGGCTGGGATCATCTTTTCGATTAAGTATTATGAGTGGGTTTCCAATTTGGTTCTTATTCGGAAAACGATTGGTCAAATCAGATTATGCATAGATTTTTGTGCATCGAATCAGGCTAGTGTAAAATATCACTTTCCTCTCCTTGATACGGAAATGATTTTGCAGCAAGTTGCAGGGTCACATATGGTGTCCTTACTTGACGATTTTTCTAGTTACAATCAAATCAAGGTAAACAGGGAATATAAATATAAAACCACTTTTATTACTCGTTGGGGAACTTTTTCTTATGAAAATATGCCTTTTGGATTATATAATGTAGGTGCCACTTTTCAAATAGCTATGAAAATAGTTTTTGACGATTTGATCGACAAGATTATTCAGATCTATCTTGATGACTTAACTGTGTACTCTAAAAACGGATCAAATCATTTTGGTCATCTTAAAAGAGTTCTCGTAGACATCTTCGTCCTTTGAATTATCCTTTACCCAATCGAACCACCTCTACCTTTGACTTCGAATTTACCCGGTCGAACCAACTCGACCTTTGACTTGTTGTCGATCCACCTCGACTTCGACTGTCAGTTGATCCACCTCGAATTTCACTACAAAGAATATAACAACCCAACATTCTCCCACTTGTTGTATTCTTTGCTGAAACTAGGAGACCTCGGAACTTTCGTTCACAAACACAGGGAAACAATTCCCATTGCCTCTCTGCACCAAGAGAACTTCACAACACTAACAAACTTGGTCAAAGAGTCTGCTATGTTTTCCAACGCGTCTACTTTCTCTAGAAACACCTTATTTCTTTCCACCATGTCTCTTATGAAATGGTATTGTACATCTATATGCTTATTCTTGGAATGATAAGCATGTTTATTTTCCAAAAATATTTCACTTTGACTGTCATAACTTATCTTCATAGCTCTCCACTCAAACCCAATTCCTAAACAAAACCTTTGCAGCCATACTCCTTCTTTGCTTCCATGAGTGGTTTCCATGTATTCATATTTTGTTGTTGACAAGGCTACAACCTCCTGTCACTTACTCATCTAGCCGATTTCTCCACTGAACATTTTGAAAACATATCCATTGGTCAACCTTTGTCGATCCAGATCTCTAGCCTAGTCAGCGTCGAAAAATCCATGTACATTTAATTCAATATCACCTCCAGGTTTTCCTTGATAGCATATAGCATAATATTTTGTGCCACACAAATACTTGAATACTCTCTTGACAGTTGTCTAGTGCTCCTTCCTAGGTGTCAAAATGTATCTTCTCAACAATCCCATTGCATGGGAAATGTATGGTTGAGTGCATACCATCACATACATTAGACTACCAACGAAACTTGCATATGGAACACATGCCATGTCATTTATTTCTTCATGTGTCTTTGGACATTGTTCAATAGTTAGCCTTGCTCCCACAAGAATTGGCACCTTCACAGGTTTTCAATTGTGCATGTTGAAACGATTCAAAATTGTTTCAATATACTTCGTCTGGTTCAACCATAGATTTCTAGTTGCTCTATATCTGATAATATCCATTCCCAAGATGAAGTTCGCTGGACCGAGATCCTTCATGTCGAACTTGGAGGATAACTAATTCTTCACCTCCTTTATTGCGTCCATGTTGTTTCCAATCAACAACATGTCATCGACATACAATGCTACATATATGAAACACCCACCTTCTTCTTTGGAATACACTCAATGATCAACTTTGCTTCTCACAGATCCCAAACTAAGGATGTATGTGTCGAAATTTTGGTACCACATTCTTGGTGATTTCTTTAAACCATAAAGGGATCTTTTGAGTTTGCACACCAAATATTTCTTGCCCTTTATTACAAATCCTTTTGGCTGTTTCATGTAGATTTCTTCTTCCAAGTCCCCATGTAGGAACATTGTTTTCACATCCATCTTTTCTATTTCCAGATCAAATGTTGTAGCCAGAGAAATTAGTACTCTAATGGAATTTAATTTTGCAATAGGGAAAAAAATGTCATCGAAGTCAACTCCTTCGACTTGGTAATATCCTTTCACTACCAGTCGATCTTTGGATTTCTCGACTTGACCTATTGCATTCATCTTCTTCTTGAATACCCATTTTTTACTGACAAGATTTCTTCCACTAGGTAACTTGACTAAGTACCATGT
The DNA here is from genome assembly GCA_000966675.3 of Picea glauca. Taxonomy (NCBI): domain Eukaryota; kingdom Viridiplantae; phylum Streptophyta; class Pinopsida; order Pinales; family Pinaceae; genus Picea; species Picea glauca. The sequence continues at coordinate 417,282 of JZKD02S1979601.1, forward strand.
CTCATTCTTGTGCAAGGATTCCATCTCTTTGACCATGGAGTCCTTCCTATTTTTTCACTCTACTGAGTTGACTGCCTCCCCAACCAACTTGGGCTCATCGTCAGTGGAAGTTAACACAAATGTAGAATGAAATTTGGGTGGACTATACCTTTCAACTAGTTTTCTTACTCTTTCTGAACTCCTTACAACCAAGGTCGGTTTTTCCACCTCTTCTTCTGATTTAGTCAACTCATCTGAATCATATTATTTGTTCCTCAATTCAAACCACATCGTCTTAGGATTATTCTTGATATGAAAAAATATTTAGGCTTGGACTTACTTCCAACTTCTCTGAAGACCACATCTCGACCATACATTTTTTCCTTGATACGTGATCCTAGAGCTTATATCCTTTCAATCCTTATTTGTATCCAATGAAAATACATTTGACTTCCTTCTTGTCCAGCTTGCTCCTCTTTTCCTTGGGAACATGCACAAATGCATCATAGAAAAATACTTTGAGATGTGAAACCGAAGGATTCTTACCTGACCATACCTCATGTGGATTCATGTCAACTAGCACCGACGAAGGAGATATATTCAATAGATATTTTTCAGTGTCGACTTCCTTCACCCAGAATTCTTGTGTCAGCCTAGCACCACTGACCATGCTCCTTGCCTTGTCCATCAATGTTTTGTTCATTCTCTTGGAAACTCCATTTTTCTATGGGGTATATGATGTGGTATTTTTGAATGCTATGCCACACTATTTGCAGAAATGATCAAATTATTTTCCACATAATTCACCACCATTTTCATTCCTCAACACCTTAATCTTCTTATCTATCTGGTTTTCTACAAGATATTTAAAGTCTTTGAATTTCTGGTTTTATGATTTCTTCTTGAGGAAATATATCCATGTCTTCCTGGAAAAATCATCTATGAAGGAGACATAATACATGGATCCACCAAATGAAGGCACTGTAACAGAGCCAAACACATCACTATGTACCAACTCTAGAATCCCATTTTCCCTTGTTGCTCCAGATGGGAACCTCACCCAACTTTGTTTTCCATATATACAATGTTCACAAAAGTCGAATTCTAAATTACATGCAGGAAATTATTCAACCATACCTTTGTTATGCATAGCTTGAATTCATTTCTCTCCAATGTGTCCCATCCTCCCGTGCCATAGCATGGTCGGGTCGAATTTATGATGACTTGTCAAGTTGGTTTGAATCAACTCATCCTGATTCGATTCGAGTCGAATTCAGGAACATCGATGTTGTTGCATCCAATCGAGTTGACACTCCCTAGTAACTTGTATAAGGTTCCAATCTGAACTTCTTTCATTAAGACCATTACACATTTAACCATATTGAACGAATCCTTTTGAAATAGAGTGTGCACCCATGCATCACTCATATTGCTGATAGATATTAGGTTTCTTTCCAAACCCGAAATGTATAGCACAATTAGGAGGGTTCTACTCCTCCCATCCTACAATATCAGTCGAACTCTTCCATTTACGAAAACTTTGGTTGTTGAGTCATCCCCCAAGAACACTTCTCCTCCTTCATATCATTCATATTTTCATAACCACTCTCTATGTGGTTTCATATTATAGTATGCTCCCGATTCGATCAACCAAAAATCTTGATCTGATTGTGTACTGGTCGACACTAGGTACACAACACCTCCCTTATCTGGAGTCGCAATGTTTTTCTCAGTCGACTGGTTCTCGTCGGATCCTGTACTGAATTCCATTGCCTTCGACTTGCAGTCCCTTTTTAAATTCCCATATTTACCACGTTTCCAACATCTTCTCATCAACTGAAGAGGGTATTTAGATCTACCCTTCGACTTATAATTTCTATTGGAGAATTTTCCTTTATCTCTGTGCTAATGTGGTTGTATTACTCCCTATAGACACGACTAAGATGTCCTAATAATCTAGAAAAGAACATAATAGGATAATACACTTCTCCTCCTCAGTGATTTTAATATACACATAAGATAAATGGATTATAATGTTATTAAACACATTTAAATGTTCAATCACTGAAATTCCATCACTCATTCTTAGAAGATACAATTTATTTATGAAAAGCAACTTATTTACCATGGATTTTGACTGGTACAAGATCCCCAACTTATGCCACTATTTCTTGACCAAATATTTACCCGAGACATTCAACAGTGTTGACGATTAAAATCGTAACGATGAATTCCACCCACAAAGTATTACTAAATCCCTATTATTTAACTATGCTAATAATATAATACTAGTAGGTGAGACCCCTTGTAGACTAGAGGTGCAAGGATGGACATATCACACATTTTTTGTTGTTGTTTTGATGCTGCCTACACAATCCTACATTGTTGACGATGTAGTCTTGGTTTCATTTTGACATGGTAATAGTTGGATGATGCATTTTGTGGAATTGATATTGTAATGGTAGATTGATCAAAACAAGAAATAAAACTTATGAAAAAATCCTAAAAGGAAAGAATTTATATGTTGAGATATGATAAAAGATTATATGCAAATTCAAATGGAAAAGTCAAAGGATATTAGTGTTAGTCCTAACTATTATACTATTGTTGGTTAGTGGAATATGCAAATTTTATTAGATTTGAATGGGGCACATATAGCATTGCAATATGTATTATGGTATGGAGTTATGGAAAGGGTTAACGTGTAAATGATTTGGGTGGCACACTATGCAATGGATATCGTCGCAGATTTCAAATGGTTTGGCATTGAATACATGGTTTAATTGATTGGTGAATGTAATGCTTGTTGGTTTGTCTCATACTTCGAATTGAATAAGCCAGGTGATGGAAACAACGTGCATTTACTGCACGTCACTCCATACACCCCCTATCGACCTTCACCCTAGCATTGTTCCATTGTTTAATTTTTCGCTTTGTTGGTTGTGAAGCTCTACATTTTCAGGATCTTGGAAGAAAGAAGGCTCGACCAACTCGCCATTTAAGCGCTTTTCTATAGGTATGATTTTTTTTCTTTCAATCCATGAGGTTTTCTCTGTTGTATGGACAAATGATGGCTCAGTGATGCTTGGATTCTCTATGTTCTTGAGAATTTTGACTATGTATATGTGTGTTATATATCTCTGTGATGACTATAAAATGTTTCAGATTTCAAGCAAAATATATATATTTTTTTTAAAGCTGTGCATTGACTGGTTGCTTAGTCAGTTTAACATTGTGATGTGTCTTTGTGGAATAATAAGTGAATGGTGGTACATATGGCTATGTGTTGATGATGGAGGGTTTCATTTATGCGTATTACCATCGATTATTTCATTTCCTCACAACCACGATTTTAACCCTTACCCAGTCCTAGAGGGATTGCTAGCAGTTGCTGTATTATTTCTTCAAACCCCAAGTCATTGGTCGTTGGCCCATTCTTATTGTATTTTCACCGAAGTATCCCAATATCTAGTATTGGTTGGCACTAACATTAATATATTCTTGTATAGTTGTGGTTTGAAACAAGTTATATCTTGGCATTATGTCAAAAGGATGTTTGCATCCTCACTGGTGTTTCTGTCAAGCTGTTTGGCTCTTAAGTAATGGGTAGAGATGTTATATCTCTGTGTTTATTTTAATAACTGCCACTGTTAAATTAAAATTCGCCTCTCCTCTGCAATTGTGCGGCTCACTGCTGTATCTTTTTCGAAAGGTATTCTGCCTGTGGTTGATAAGTCTCAGAAGACCTCCAACTCTTTGTGTTATGGTTAAAAGACAAACACACTCTTGTTGTCTCCCTGCATTTGATTGTGACAGACCCGATTTGATTTCCAACTATCTTTTCTTTCTTCGGGCACCTTTTGGGTTGTAAAATATTGGTTTATCAGTGAAATGGTTATGTAAGTTTTTTTTCGTCGAGTCTCTGTCTCGTCCTTCTATGAAAAAATTGATAGAACAATTACAAATGGACACAGGCACTTGCATACAGTCGAGAGATATCTTCTTTCATTATGGTTTCACTCACTGTGTTTTTACCAGCGTGGTCTTGATTGCAATTGGAAACACATGTGTGTTTTTGCTAGGCTCGATCAAGATTTTGCTTGTGTGTAGTTGGTGACGTTTGGTTCATACCTTATATTGGATCATCATACATATTACCAATGGTTTTAAAATAAATTGATACCCACAGTGATAAGGCTTAGGTTATATGTTTTGGTTGACTGTTGTTTCATTGCAAGATCTTGTCGATTGATATGATGAAGATTGTGTACAATCGGGCATATTTTGGGAGTCTGTTCGTTTTTGAAAAGAGACATGTGTATATTTAAATTGGGCCCGATTGTTAAACAATGAATGTTGATTGTTATCGTGATGCACTATGGACTATCAGGGATAGATGTTGAGCATATTGCTGTGCATTTTTTTGATTATTTTAAAAAAAAAGGAAAGAAAAGAAAGAAAGGATCAACGGTTTGTTAAACAAGACTGTTGAATGGAAAGGTTGTTTTATTTATAAGTTATGATTTCACATACTATTATGAATTGAGAAATTTTGGGAAATTTAATTATTGGAACATCAGACAGTTTGGTATAAAATTGAGAAACAATGAATGTTGATGCTTTTTGGATGCTTTTGGGATTAATTCTAATACAGAGTTATGATTATTGATCATTTAATTTGTTTTATGAACAATATCCATTATCATTCCCCGTCATTTTCTCACTTTTTTGCTCATTACGAATCCCCTCACAATCCCAGATTCACTTTACACGCCCTGTTCTTAAAATTAAATAGAAAATCTGTATTACAACAATTAAAGGATGACACAGAGATGGATCACAATTGATATGATTTTGTTATTATAACACAATTGATTGTTTAAATTATTTTTTGAGCAGTAATCATGTTCTACTCCCTTTCATTTTATAACTTTTCCGTTGAATACAACCCCTCAGATATCCCAGAACCCTTATTCACCCCCTGCTCATTGACAAGTATTAAACTATTTTTATGGATTGGATTGCATGGGTCTGATGTGTTGTTGAGTCAAACTTTGTTTCATATTTAAAGATATGTCATGTATGGTTTTTTTAAGAAGCTAGTTGCTAATAAATGATGCATACATGATGAGATTCTTAGTAGAGGAATCCATGGCTGAAATAACAGGGGTAAAGGGAATTGGAACAAAGGCCCTAGAAGGCCTAGATTTTTGATACATTTTGATGCAAACCCACAAGAGTTAAACCAGCTCTTCCAAGCTGGAATTTTCAACTAGATTGGACAAGGGGTAGTCAAACATAGACCAGAAAGTCCCTCCTTCCAACCCCATTGTGTCCCTGGTATCGCTGTCCCCCCTCATATCTCATTACAACTTTAATTCCTGGAAAAGAACAGATGGCAAGAGATTGTTCACGCAATAGTCTCCCAACATCGTGGCTGGCCCAATTTGTCTCTACCTGCTCCTCCTCCACCAGTTAACCCAAATGCCCAAATTTCCCCTGCACACTCACTTGTACAATCTTCCCACGCAAGAAAGAGACTCAAAACCGAAGCCCACCACACACATGATAAAGGAAAAGATGTTGCTGCCCCCTTCTCTCCCTCAAGTGATTAATCCAAATCCATTTCATCCCACATGCACTTGAGAGATGAATGCTCTCATGTTATCAGTTTGATCAATCCTAAAGGCTCCACACAGCCTAAGGCTAATTCATAAAAGTCAAAGGGGGACAACAACAACAAAGGGAAAATTTCCTCCGAAAGTGGAAAATATGGTTTCTGAGTACATTTTTATTATTGATTGTTGAGAACAATTGACTGCTGAAATTTTGGACATCATACTATTTTTGGATATTTTGGATATTATATTTTTTGGATATGATTTAAACTATCATTGATATTTAATTTTCAAAATATGAGAATGATGTTGGGAGCCAAAAGGAGGGATGTGTTTGCTTGATTGACTAGTTATGTTTGTTTTTGTTAAGAAACTAAAGGGTGTCACAAGGGGTCCCACCTACTAGTTATTATTTATTAAAGACCCTATGGAATGGATTTATGGCAAGGGTTAACATATAAATGTCTTTGGTGTCACACTATGCAATGGATATCGTCACAGATTTCAAATGGTTTGGCATTGAATACATGGTTTAATTGATTGGTGAATGTAATGCTTGTTGGGATGTCTCGTACTTAGAATTGAATAGGCCAGATGACGGAAGCAACATGCATTTACTGCACATCACTCCATACTCCTCCTATCGTTCGTCACCCTAGCATTGCTCCATTGTTGCATTTTTCGCTCAGTTGGTTGTGAAGCTCCGCATTTTTAGGCTCTTGGAAGAAAGAAGGCTCGACCAACTCACCATTTAAGCGTTTTTCTACATGTATGATTCTTTTTCTCTCCATCCATGAGGTATTCTCTGTTGTATGGACAAATGATGGCTCAGTGATGCTTGGATTCTATGTGTTCCTGAGAATTTCGACTGTGTAGATGTGTGTTATATCTCTTTGTGATGACTGTAAAATGTTTCAGATTGCAAGCAATTTTTTTTTTTTTTTTTTTTTGAAGTTGTGCATTGATTGGTTGCTCGGTCAGTATAACATTGTGATGGGTCTCTGTGGAATAATAAGTGAATGGTGGTACATATGTCTATGCGTTGATGATGGAGGGTTTCATTTCTGCATATTATCCTTGGTTATTTCATTCCCTCACAACCATGAATGTAACCCTTACCCAGTCGCAGAGGGATTGCCAACAATTGTTGTGCTATTTCTTCAAACCCCGAGTCATTGGTCGTTGGTCCATTCTTATTGTATTTTCACCGAGGTATCCCAAGATCCAGTCTTGGGTGGCCCTAACATTATTATATGCCTGTATGGTTGTGGGTTGATACAAGTTATATCTCAACGTTATGTCAAAAGGATGTTTGTGTTCTTGCTGGTGTTTCTGTCAAGTTGTTCGGCTCTTAAGTAATGAGTATAGATGTTATATCTTTGTGTTTCTTTTAATAACTTCCACTGTTCAATTAAAATTCACCTCTCCTTTGCAAGTGTTAAACGTACTACATGCATTGGGTTATTATTTTCCTACCTTTGCTCTCCTCGGGTGTTAATCATTGGTCTCCTCCAGGACTTGGAGTAATAAGAAGATTGCGTAGCTCATTGATGTATCTTTTTCGAAAGGTATTCTGCCCGTGGTTGATAAGTCTCAGAAGACCTCCAACTCTATGTGTTATGGTTAAAAGATGAATAGACTTTTGTTGTCTCCTTCCATTTGATTGTGACAGACCCGATTTGATTTCCAACTGTCTTTGCTCCCTTCGGGCACTGTCTAGGTTGTTAAATATTGGTTTATAAGTGAAATGGTTATGAAGGTTTTTTTTATTTTTTTTATTTTTTATTTTATTTTTTTCCATCGAGTCTCTTTATTGTCCTTCTATGATAAAATTGGTCGAACAATTACATATGGAAACATGCACTTGCATACAATCGAGAGTTCTCTTCTTTCATTATGGTTTCACTCATTGTGTTTTTACCAGCATGGTATTGATTGCAATTGGAAACACCTGTGTGTTTTTGCTAGGCCCGATCAAGAATATGGCCAATTTAAAAAATGATTCCTGTGTGTAATTGGTGATGTTCACTTCATACATTATATTGGATCATCATACATATTACCAATGGTTTTAAAAGAAATTGATACCCACAGTGATAAGGCTTAGGTTGTATGTTTTGGTTGACTGTTGTTTCATTGCAAGATCTTGTTGATTGATATGATGAAGACTGTGTATAATTAGGCATATTTTGGGAGTCTGTTCATTTTTGAAAAGAGACCTGTGTATATTTAAATTGGGCCCGTTTGTTAAATAGTGAATGCTGATTGTTATCGTGATGCACTATGGACTATCAGGGATGGATGTCGAGCATATTACTGTGCTTTTTTTTTTTTTTTTAAAGGAAAGAAAAGAAAGAAAGAATCAACACTTTGTTAAACAAGACTGTTGAATGGAAAGGTTGTTTTTTTTATAAGTTATGATTGCACAGACTGTTATGAATTGAGAAATTTTGGGAAAGTTAATTATTGGAACAACAGACAGTTTGGTATAAAATTGAGAAACAATGAATTTTGATTCTTTTTGGATGCTTTTGGTATTAATTCTAATACAGAGTTATGATTATTGATTATTTAATTTGTTTTAGTTACAATATCCATTATCATTCCCTGTCATTTTCTCACTTTTTCTCTCATTACGAATCCCCTCACAATCCCAGATTCACTTTGCATGCCCTGTTCTTAAAATTAAATTAAAATTAAATGGAAAATCTATATTACAACAATTAAAGGATGACATAGAGATGGGTCACAATTGATATGATTTTGTTATTATAACACAGTTGATTGCTTAAATGATTTGTTGAGCAGTAATCATATTTTACTCTCTTTCATTTTATCACTTTTCCGGTTAATACAACCCCCTCAGATATCGCATAACTCTTATTCATCCTCTGCTCATTGACAAGTATTACACGATTTTTATGGATTGGATTGCATGGGTCTGATGTGTTGTTGAGCCAAAAATTGTTTCATATTTAGAGAGATTTCATGTATGGTTTGTTTAAGAAGCTAGTTGCTAATAAAGGTTGCATACAATGTTGGACATAGTGTCATTAATGTGTTGTCATTGATTTCAAACAGTATAACAATATGCAGAGTTCATGTCAAATAAATATCTGCAGTATGACAATACACAGAGATTAAAAATATCAGGAGGGTTAGTGACTGAAGATCAGAAGCTCAGAAGAGATGACGCACATGAAACTCAGATGGGAAAGCGCCATATCAACGACAGAGATGGATTACATAGAGAAAAAGGAGAATTAAACAATGTGTTATTCCCAATCACACAATTAGTCTAGACCGTTAGATTACAAGAGAAGGATTGTTGGAGGACTAGTAAACGATTAGATCAAATCAAGACTGTTGGATACGCAAGCGCCAGATCAACGACAAGGATTGATTGCAGAGCATGAAGAGAGAATTAAACTATATGTTATTTCCAATCCTGCAATTATTCTAGATCGTCAAATCTCATCGATTCAAATATCAACGACTGTGGTTGACTCACCAACAATCACACAACTTCAATTGTGGAGTTTGGGCGGTGAACTAAACCACTCTCAAGTTATGGTTCCACAATCCACATCGACCGTTGGATCAAGTTAAGTGGAAGGATAGGATAAGTAAATACAAATACCGTCCGATACGAAGTCTCGAAGTAAAGAAGGACCGCCTGATATATTCAGAGCTCACCAAGGTAGCAGTGGTCAACTTCGACGCTGACCACTTTGGGAGAAAAAGGATTGAGAACAAGTAAGATCACCCGAAGGCCGAAGTACCGAAGCAAATGTGAACCATCTGATATGAAGAAAACTTCGAGAGATATCAGGACCATCAGATCATGTTTATTCGAAGGACAAAGTAAGCCATAAATGTCCCGAAATAGACGTAAGCCATATGATATGAGGAAACTCTTTAGAAGATATCTTGACTGTCAGATAGAGGAAAGTAGACATATAGGATAAGCAAGGACAAAGGCCCAAAATCCAGAATAGTCGAATTCCCAACAACCGTTGGATCGTGTTAAGCCTTTTTAGGTTAAACAATGACCATTGGATGAAGTCAAGTTACTCGAGGTTTACACTTCGGGGAATATCACTTCGGGAGATCTTGGAAGTGGAGAAATCGAATTACCCAAAGTTGCGAAGGCCGAAGTTTTGAATTTAGGAGGATAAGACACGTATCAGTCACATTGAGAGGCCACGTCATCAACAGTGACGCTAACAAGGACACATGGCATAATCAACTGATGACAAGTGTCAAGGTCCCATAGGTACTTTAAGCATACATAAGCCACGAATATAGGTGACACATGGAAACCACTCAAGAAGTTCCATGTCAACAAGTGACGTCAGAAAGTTACGTCACTCCAAGAGTTTTTACTTCAGGAGTTTCACCACTAGCAAATTCCCTAAGTTTCGAAGTCCCGAAGTGGACATAAGTTGTCCGATCTGAAGAATACTTCGAGAGAATTCCCAACCATTGAAGATTATATACACACCTCTGTTATTCAGGATATTTTTAAAGAGGTTGGAAGTCGCAAAGGACGAAGTCCTGAATTCCCGAAGTAAATGAGAATCGCCCATCTCTTCATGGAAAGTAAAAACGTGACCATTGATTTTATTAAGTGATCAAGCACTCGCTTGGCCTAGCACCTAGTCACCACCTGTGGTCATATGGAATAAAATAAATAAAGGTAAAAGATAATACATCACTTAATTTTATAAGCCCATGGTTTTGCGTTGTCGGTCACATGAAAATGGTTTGAAGGAAGCGCTTCTGCAGAACTCAGTTTCTACAAAATTTGCAGAGTTATGGAACTAAGTTAAATGAAATCGATCCATAACTGTGATCGATTAATGAAAATCATTTTCATTAAATTGAAAGGGATTCTTGATAATATTTAGATAAAGAAAAACAAACGAGATTATTGTTAAATGAAGGGGTGCGATGGTCCAAACAAAGGGACACAATGTTTCATATATCACACCAGTTGGAAGAATATATAAACGAGAAAGAGTGGTGAGAAGAAAGTGTCTCTACAGTCCATTGAAGAAGATCAAAACAAAAGTAGATTCCAATATGAAGAACTGCTAGTTCTAAGGTGCCTGCCAATGTCTTATTAAAAATCAAGAATAGAAGGAGATAGAGTCGTTATGCAATCCAGTGTCTGATACAAAAAATTTCCAGATTCAGAAATTAAGGGTGGTTGGGTGGTGCAAGGGCAGGTTGGAGCCTGAAAGGGGAATAGGTGCTTCCTTGTCAATTGTAGCTGACTAAATAGGGGGCTGTAACCTCCTACTAGTTGGTGCTGGTGAACAAAGGGAGTAGGTGCTTCCTTGTCAGTTGTAGTTGACTAAACAGGGGGTCAAAGCCTCCTACCAGTTGGTGCTGGTGAACAAGGCTGTGGGTGCATCCTGATCAGTTGGTGTTGATCTAAAAGGTAGAACATCTTCCTTCTATGTAACTTGTAAAAACAAAATTTTGTAGTTAATAGAAAAGTGTTTGTGGTTTTCCCAATTGGGTTCCACGATAAATATTGTGTTAAATTATTGATTGCATTAATAGTTGAAAAAATGATAAAATTATTCTATCACTGATTCACCCCCCCCCTCTCAGTGACAAGGTCTAGTCCTTCATACATGATGAGATTATTCAACAGAGGAAGCCATGGCTGAAATAACATGGTCAAAGGGAATTGGAATAGAGGCCCTAGAAGGCCTAGATTTTCGATACATTTTGATGCAGATCCACAAGAGTTAAACCAACTCTTCCAAGTTTGATTTTTCAACTGGATTGGACAAGGGGTAGTCCAAACTAGTCCAGAAAGGCCTCCCTTCCAACCCTAGCATGTCTCTAGTATTCCTGTCCCCTCTCATGTCTCATTACAACCTGAAGTCCCTGAAAAGGATGGATGGCAAGAGATTGTTCACCCAACAGTCTCCCAACATTGTGGTTGGCCCAATTTGTCTCTACCTGCTCCTCCTCCACGGTTAACCCGAATGTCCAAATTTACCCTACACACTCACCTATATAGTCTTCCCATGCAAGTAAGAGATTCAAAACTGAAGCCCACCACATGCATGATAAAGGAAAAGCTAATGTTTCCCCCTCCTCTCCCTCAAGTGATTCAACCAAATCCATTTCATCCCGCATGCACTTGAGAGATGACTTCTCTCATGTTATCAATGAGATCAAGCCTAAAGGCTCCACATAGCCTAAGCCTAATTCATAAAATTCAAAAGGAGACAACAACAACAAAGGGAAAATTTCCTCCCAAAGTGGCAAATATGGTTTCTGAGTACATTTTTATTATTGTTTGTTGAGAACAGTTGACTGTTGAAGTTTTGGACACCATCCTATTTTTTGACATTTTGGATATTATATTTTTTGGATATGATTTAAACTATCATTGATATTTAATTTTAAAAATATGAGAATGATGATTGGAGCCACAAGGAGTGATGTGTTTGTTTGATTGACTAGTTATGTTTATTTTTGTTAAGAAACTAAAGGGAGTCGCAAGGGGTCCCACCTACTAGTTATTATTTATTAAAGACCCTTATTATTATTATGTTAATTCTTCCCCTAAACTAAAAGTTAGTTGATTTTTAGTTAAATTAACTAAAAGTGGTAGTTGACTACTTCAACTAATTTTGATTTCTTAAAGGCAAAAAGAGAAGGAAGAACAAGAGGAGAATAGAAGGAGAAAACATACTAAGGTCTGATCTTGAGTTTTATTGAGATAGTTCAGTTTTCATTCATTATTTAGTTCATTAAAATCCTAATTCTCTTTTATGACAACATGGTCCTATTGTAGACAACAAGATTCAAGGCTGAATTACATCATTTAGACACTTGTTTTCAGAGGTGTTGATCTATCTTTGATAGTCTGTGTATACTTGTTTGTTTATGAATTAATTTTCATGACTGACAAAGGATATTGTGCAGAGTTGAGTGGGAAACAATCTGTGGCAAGCTGATCCAACTTTTAAAGTTCAGTTTTTTACTTTCTTTCAGAAGTCCTTTTGTATGGTTTTCATCAGGGACATCTAAGTTTGACTTTGGTCCAAATTCCCTCAGGGATTTTTGTAAAGAGAACGATTATTTTGATTTCTTGGAATGAAATAAGCGATTTCTATTCTATCTCATCTGTGTCAATATGTGACTTGGTATTTTTTTATTTTGTCTCCACATTTACTTTTGCATCTGTTATATTCAAAAAATTATATAAAAATGTTGAATTTTACAACAATCTTTTATTTATAAAAAATCAGCCTAAGTACTTGTGGATTAGGAAACAAATTTTGAGGCTATAACCATAGGGTGATATTACCGTCTATCTTTCATTAGCCAAGAAAGATTTGAAAATGCTTAAGTAAGATTGTTTCATATCCTTTCCTCAACAAGCAATACCAAATCTGCAAGGAAAAGTTGAATTGTACTCCTTTCTCTTCTCTCGAGTTTCTCCCATTCTTCCGTAAGCATTCCTGTTAGCATGGTACTTGGACAGACAATTGTCCATTGTTCTTGATATATAAGGAGATCTTGAATTTTAAGCTTCCAAATCTCAAAATTCTAGCCATTGAATTTTTTGATCTCTATTCTCGAGCTGCTCGCCATTCTTTATCACAATTATTTAACACAATCTTTAAGGATTTCAGAGTTACGACTCTTAATGAACGTAGGGTTTAGCTCATATAGAAGGTTGTTAAGCAAATATATGATACCACATGTTAGGAAATGAGACACACTTACACACTAAACCTAGCAGAAGAGAGGAAGAAATATTTAATCAAGAAAGTAAATGACAAAGCAAACACATAGTATGTAGAGATTTTACCCTGGAAACCCAAACTAGGAAAACCAACATTCCTTGAGTGTTATTCTCTCTTGTTTTCTTATTGATTTAGAACAAAATGTTACATTTCTAAAATTTTTCCACACCTAAGACATAATTGAAATCATACCCTCTTGTTTACACAAGAATAACCCTGTAGCCAATTCGTCTTACATCCACATGACCAACAACCTCTAAAATGATTTCTCTAAAGATTGATAAGATTTTAGAGCCTTACAACATGCCTTCTTTATAGGATTTACAATAGGAAAAAACCTAAAGAAAAGGTGCCCCAAAATGGTTACAGATTCATGTAGATCATTGGCTACAAATCCCATAAATTTTGGGATTCTATTACAGTCGAATACCAAGTCGGATTACCCATCGACTACCAATAGGCCTTCATTCAGTCTTCATTATGTTTCCACACGTCCACTTGGCGACTTCTTATCATTTGACCTATTTGACTTTCCATCGATGTCTTCGAGCTTCGACTTCGACTTTACCCGGTCGAACCACCTCTATCTTCGACTTCAACTTTACCTAGTTGAACCACTTCGACCTTCGAGTTGTTGTCAATCCACCTCAACTTCGAATATCAGTCAATCCACCTCGAATTTCACTGCAAATAATATTAAAACCCAACAATTCATTGTGAATATTATAACAGCTTTGTAGGTTGTAGAGAATATTCTCCAAGAAATGGGCTTTCAACAAGGAGAAATGTAAACCTATGATCCTCATTTTATCATCACTAAATAAATAACAGAGTTGGGTATAGTTCCATATGTTCATCAATCAAAGCCTCAATTGGAGCCATTTTCAAATCAAGATTGTTGGGAATATGTGCAAAGAATCTTACATATTCAAATAAAAAACTCATTTCAGCCATCACACTCATCCGTGATTGAAAATCCACAACAACATGAGAATATCAACAAGATAACTCATTCATAATCTTCTCCAACAATTTCAGAGTCAGAAGAAGGGAAAAAGAAAAAAAGAAAAAAAAAGGAACAACCAGAATTCAAGAGTCGAACAAAACAAACTGTATCATAATCATCAATAAATAATGTTTTAGTTACAATATAGTTTATTCCAACAACAAACAATCAGAATTTGGGAACTCAGATTGGAAAATAAGTGTTGGAAAATTGGTTGTCATTTATGTCAACCCTAGAAGAAGTCCATAATCCTTTAGAAGTGATTGGTTTATTTGAAGGGGTCTCCAAATTGTTCCCCTTATGGAGTATCTCTAAGCATGGCCCTCATGGGAAGACTCTTTGAAGAGTCCTACAAGAATCCCTAGTGGTTAAGAAAACAAGTTACACTATATGGTCAAAGAATCTCTAAGAAGTTACAATGTGTGGTCATGAAGCTCGAAGTTGTTTGAATAAAAACAATATGAAGGACATTGAAAATGCATGAAAAACCCATATGGATTGATGGTCCTCTTCAAGCCATTTCCAATGGTAGGTGGAACACCACATGGTTCTTCACGGTTGAGGAGATATGCCTTCTTAAATATGAAGCCCCAAAAGAAAGTAAAGAAGCCCAAGATGTAAGGACAAGAAGTTACAAGTCAACCCCAAAATCAAGTAAAAGGAGAAAAAAAATTGCAACAAGAAGTTATAGGTCAGCCCTAAAGTTAATTAAAGGAGGTACTTGGAAAATTATAAATACCCATCAAGATCTTCTCATTTTATCATTAAGTGAGTGAAATCAAGCAAGAATCTAAGTAATATCTTAGCACAAGTAAATAAGTGGAGGGAGTGTAAAGGACGGAAGTATCAGAGTTGCAGATGTGTGAAGGGTTTATGGGAAACCCTATTTGATATAACCCTCATGAGTCAAGCATAGGGTGTCCTACGAGGACCCTGTTGGTTGTTCTGGTATCATCACATGAGGCCCCACTCATTTCCCAGTCTAGTCCTACGAGGCTGATGAAAGGTTATGAAGAAGATGCCCTCTTATTGATGTTGAAGCTGAGAAAGGTTTGATGATCTGAGATATGATGCACTGGGTTTTTTACAGAATGAAAGGTATGTTTTCTATATATTTTAAGGCTTGTATCTTGGATATTTTGGTATATGCTTGAGGCATATCTTGAAGATTATGGCATATGCTTTGAGGCATATCTTGGAGGTTTTGGCAAATCTTTGATGCATATATTGGAGGTTATGGCATATGCTTTGAGGCATATATTGGAGGGTTTGGCACATGTTTGAGGCATATGGTTTGATGCATACCTTGATGATTTTGGCATATGAATTAGGGGATATTTTTGGAAATCTTGGCATAAGTCTTATGTTATTATTGGGGTTGAAACAAATTTGATGATGATGATGTATCAATATCAATGACAATCTCTTATTTATATTTCTAGGAGGTTGGGTGGTGCACGAGAAGATTGGTGTCTTCAGATAGCAGGTTGGTACTTGCAGGGGAGTTGTAGCTTCCTTTGAGATGGTGCTCATAAAACTAGGGGGTTAGAGCTGGAGAATATACGGAGTTGTATCTTTCTTCAGGTTTGAGCATGTAAACTAGGGAGTTGGAGCCTCCTTGCAGTTGGAGCTGGAGAATCTAGAGAGTTGTATATTCCTTCAGGTTAGAGCCTGTAAACTATGGGGTTGGGGCCTCCTTGCAGTTGGAGCTAGAGAATATAATGAGTTTTAGCTTCCTTCCGATTAGAGCCTGTAAACTAGGGGGTTGAATCCTCCTTCCAATTGGTGTGGGAGAATATTGGAAGTTGGTTCTTCATGTGAATGTTATATTCAAGATATATATTAAAAATGTTCTGTGGTTTTCTCCCATTTGGATTTCCACGTAAAGTTATTGTGTATTGCACATCTGTGGTTACATGTTTATTATATATTGAATGCAATCATAAGTGATAAATTGTTGATAACTTAATGTTTACAAGTTGTAATTAAAAATGGTAAAAAGTGCCTAATACCGATTCACCCCCCCTCTCAGTATTAGTGAATATTCCAAAAATTGGTATCAGAGAAGGTCCTTTAGAAACAGTCTAACCATTGGAAGGTAGATCATGGAGTGCATGGATAATTGAACACCATTTTTTTATGGTCAATACTATGAGATATGGATCAATAGGATGAGAGTATTTTTACAGGCACAAGGATTTTACATTTGGTACTTAGTTGTTACTGGATACACCACTTCAAAGAAGCCTCCAAAAGCTGCAACCAAGAAGGAATTAAAAAGGAACAAAAAAATATAAATGGATGTCATCATGGATGGATTACCTAATTCAGTAAAATTCAAAGTGGGACAATGCTCATCATCCAAAGAGCATTGGGATGAGCTACATAATCTCTACTCTAAGGTATATCTTCATGTAATCATAGATCCCATGCATGTTGATCAATATAAAGAAGATGTTGAGACAAAACGAGAGGAAAGAAGATCATCATGTCGGACAAATTCAGAAGAAGAAATTGGAAATGGTATGTCAGATCATAAATCAAAAGTCTTGTGTGTCCTAGAAAGATAGAGAAAATAACTTGAAAATGACAAAGAAGATTATGAAGAAGGCGAAGTAGATATTGAAGCAGATCTAATCAACTCCTTAAGTGAGATAAAAAGAGAAAGGAAGAAAAATAAGTCACTCAATGAAGAATTGATCAAGCTAAAGGAGAGTTCTCAAAACCTCAACAAAAATTCTGAAGAAGTCCAACAGATCATCATCAATCTAAAGGATCAATTGGAAGAAGCCAAAGTGAATGAAGAAACACTCAAAAATTAGTTCAAAGAAAATTATTGTTTGGAAGCCGAAATAGTATCACAAAGAAAGAAATCAAAGAAGAGAGAATAAATTTTGACAAGTCATCTCAAGGAAAGATATAAGGAATTAAACAAGCTTGAAGATGAATTTAGTCAACAAGAAAGAATATTTGAAGAATAATTCATCTCCTTGAAAACCCAACTTGAATAAATAAAGAGAACAAAATAATTAATGAAGATTCAGATGACGAAGAGAGAAGAATACTGTGAAAATATTGAAGAATAATTCGTCTCATTGAGGGTTGAAGTTGACAAACTCAACAAGAACTTGAAGATCTCTGAAGTAATAGAAGACATTCTCAATTTTCAAAGGTCACCATATGATAAATCAGGTTTTGGATACATTGGTAAAGTTCATGCAAAGAACATGCAAATGAAAATCCCAACAAGAGTGGCGAAGAGATAGGAAGCTCCACACAACTAGTAAAGAAAGTTGAAGAGAAGTGTTCTAGGTTGTCGGAAAGGAAGAATGAAGAGACGACTAAGAATTATGAAGACATTCTCAAAGGAAGGGATCATGGTCAACAAGAGTCAAAGAGGAATGAATGCAGAACATGAGTATCTCCAAGAAGAGCTTCTACCTCCAGGTATCAAGGAAATTTCAAGCATATTTAAGGAAACAACATAAGAGAAGATCATGATCATCTAGGGCATGAATTTAGAAGGACTACATCAAAAAGAGGATCATTGGGTCCTAGGTATCAATGTTTCTTTCTTGGTTATTGTTTTACGTGTAATAGATTTGGACATAAAGGCATAGATTACATAACATATAGAATAAATGTTCAAACAAGAGAAGTTTATGTGCCCCCATACAATATTGAATGTTACAAATTCCACAACTATGGAAACATAGCTCATGACTATATAAGCATGATGAATCCTTCCATGAATGAAAAAAATAATATCATGTACAACAAGGTTTGGAGAAGACAACACAAAGAGCAAGTGAATGAAGAACTTCTAGAGATCATACTCACATGATTTACTGAGTTGAAAGTCATAATGAATCTACAAGCAAAGAGGAAGATGTCAAGATTCAGAAGGATGATCCTGTACCAGAGCAGGTTTATACATTGTTATAAGCAATATGGCTTTGAGACTCCCAGTAATGTGAATTTTGAAGAGGGGGGGTCTAAGAAGCAACTATTACAGATTAGAGAACTATCTTTCGGGTATGAAAAACTAGAATTATTTGATGACAGAGGTGTAGAATGTCTCATAACAGATTGGTTGATTACTTCAAGGTGCATTTTAGAACACATATCCATGAAAATATGAAGGGATCAACCGATAGTTACAAGGAATATTATTGGCACACTTTTTAGGCATATATTCATGATTTTATAGAGGATTTCAAACATTTATTCAAGCATGTATTTATTCATTACAAATTTGAGAATATGTACTTGTTGTAAACATGTAGAGTTTGACTTGAAGATAAATAAAAATAGTGAACACATTTGATTCAGATTGAGAAGAAGGAATATGCAGTGATCAATTGCAAAAAATTCGAGGAAGCTCTCAGAACAATGAAGTGGTAGACTAATCAACATTGTGTGCAGTTGAGTAGCAGAGTCATGGACATTTTGGTGACATATGGACAGAGATGAATTTATGAGATATTTGGTAGGTCTAGAAGACAACACTTGACGTGAACTAGAAAAGATACATGATAGTAGACAAAAGAATGATCTCAATAGGAATTGTAGAAAGACTCGTTGGCATTATCATCAAGAGGAATAAGAATATGACTGAGAAAAGAAGCATATTGATAGGTGGAATCATCTAGTCATAGTAAGGCAAGCCATGAAAGGCACACCAAGACAAGGGAAGAGAAAGAATCAAGAGGATTTATACTATCAAGGAGATATTTTTGAATGATTATGTCATTGATGCCAGCTCAGTGAATACATGAAAACCCATGAAGACTTGAATTCAAGTGATGAAGGAACCTTGACATGAATGATTTTTATATACGCCAATGGATTAAAAAAACATGAAGTACCATTGGAAAAGAATCCCTAGAAGAGAGGAAAGGAAGCATATACAAGAATCCCCACATTTATCTACACAACATATTCCAAAGAATACACGGGGAGAGAGAAATTGTTAGGGGGAGTTATAATTTTTCATTGATGTCAAAGGGGGAGAGAAATATCATGAGAGAAAGAACAAAACCATGATCAAAGGGGGAGTATGAGTGTTTCCATCAATGCCAAAGGGGGAGAATGTTGGAAAATAGTTTTTCATTGATATCAACCCTAGAAGAAGTCCAGAAGCCCTTAGAAGTGATGGGTTTATTTGAAGGAGTCTCCAAAGTGGTCCCCTTATGGCATAACCCTAAGCATGGCCCTCATAGGAAGATTCTTTGAAGAATCTTATAAGAATACCTAGTGGTTAAGAAAATAAGTTACAATGTATGATCAAATAATCCCTAATAAGTTAGAATGTGGTCATGAAGCCTGAGGTTGTTTGAATAAAAAGAGTATGAAGGACATTCCAAATGCATGCAAAACTCTTATGGATTGATAATCCTCATCAAGCCATTTCCAATGGTAGGTGGAACACCACATGGTTCCTCATAGTTGAGGAGACATTCCCTCTTAAAGACGAAGCCCTGAAAGCAAGTAAAGAAGCCCTGAATCTAAGGACAAGAAGTTACAAGTCGGCCCCAAAATCAAGAAAAAGGAGAAAAATGGTTGCAATAAGAAGTTATAGGTCATCCCTAAAGTTAAGCAAAGGAGGTACTTGGAAAAGTTTAAATACCCATCAAGAGCCTCTCCTTTTATCATGAAGCGAGTGAAATCAAGAAATAATGTGAGTAATCTCTTGTCGCAAGTAAAGAAGTGGATCAATGCGAAGGAGGTAAGTCTTGGAGTTGCATATGCATGAAGGGTTTATGGGAAATCCTATTTGAGCTGACCTCTATGGGTCTAGAAAAGGGTTTCCTACAAGGCCCCCACTGGTTGTCCTAGTATCGTCATGCAAGGCCCTATGTGTTTCCCAGTTCACTCCCATGAGGCTGAGGAAAGGTTATGAAGATGATGCCCTCTTGTTGATACTGAAGCTGAGGAAGGTTTGATGATCTGAGATTTGATGCACTAGGTTTTTTTACAGAATGAAAGGTATGATTTCTATATATTTTAAGGCTTGTATCTTGTAGACTTTGGTATATGCTTGAGGCATATATTGAAGGTTATGGAATATGATTTAAAGCATATCTTGGAGGGATTGGCACATGTTTAAGGCATATTTTGGCATATGGTTTGATGCATATCTTGGTAATTTTTGGCATGTCACTTGGGGGATATTTTCGGAAATCTTGGAATAAGTCTTATGTGGTTGTTAGGGTTGAAAAAACTTTGATGATGATGATGTATCAATATCATTATCAGTATCAGTGAAAGTAGAAGTGACAGGTTGAGTCTCTTATTTATATTTCTGGGAGGTTGGGTGGTGCACATGATTATTGGTGTCTTCAGATAATAGGTTGGTACTTGCAAGGGAGTTGCAACTTATTTTGAGTCGGTGCTCATAAAATGATCCAGGTGGATATTGGTGGCCACCCACCTATTCCAACTGGCTCCTCGTGTCTATTTTTGTTCAACAAGTTCTTCTGTACTTCTTTGTAATTGTGGGTTCTACACTTCTAGGGATGTTTGAATCCCCACACATCCTCTAGGTGGATACGAGTGGACTCTCACCTAATACAATTGACTGATTTTGTATGTTTTCATGTCAGCACATCTTGTTGTACTTCCAGGGATGTTTTGGGTCCCTAAATGTTGTTTTTTTGGCTCGCCACAGTCAAACTGTAGACAGAGACAAAGTTTGATGATGGAATGTGTAGCTATCTGAAAGACCTTTCCAACGGGATATCACGTGCCTAAAATGAAGGTCGTATGCAAAATGTATGACTGTTGGAAGTTGAGGTACCAAATTACACCAACTTACCCATAGGGCCCACATGACTTTTGGCGTTTCACCTTCTAGGGTTAGGTTTTTGGATATCTAGGGTTTTGGAATTCATGAGTAATATAAAAAATGCCTCTGGAGCCTCATTGTAATCCAGTCTTCTCAGACGGATGCACGTAGCAGCCACATCTCTTCTCAGAGATAGCTACCACCATTCGAGCAAATGTTTCAGTTATGTAGTTTTACAGTTTCAGGCTATTTCATTATTTGATAGAAGATATTGTTCACTAGATATTTTTGTTTATTGTATTCATCCTGTTAATCAATTTGTTCCACTCCTAAATATGGATCAGTGGTATTAGAGCGGTCTGCTCTTTATTTGTTTTTCTTCGTGCATGTCCCCGACAAGATCTGGGTACAAGAAGTTGGGACTCGAACCAATTGAGCCATTATAGGATCAGTCGCGCCAAGCCTAACAAAAACCCACGGGGGATGAAAATAAAGATGATGGAGTAGGAGATCCTATTAAAATGTTGCTCGATGAAGCCCTCACGCGAAAAAGGAACGAAATGATGGACAACTTCGCTCAGATCCTTCGATGGTTTCCCATAGGAGTAGTATCTTCATCAAGCGGCCATGAAACCCCCTTCAAGGTACATGCAAATTTTGATATTAAATTATTTGAAGGACTGATAGATGTGGATGTTGTAGATAAATGGTTGAATTTGATCGAAGGATATTTTTCAGTCCACAACTTTTCCAATAGGGAAAATATCACTTTTGCACTCCTCAAGGTCGTTCCTCATGTTAAACACTAGTGGGATACTTACTCTGAGCAAAGGACCGTGGAGGAATCTACAATGTTTTTGGTGTCCCCTACATGGGATTCCTTCCAGGATGCCATTAAAGAACAATACTACCCTGTTGGAAGCTACGAGGACCACTGCATCGGATGGACCACCCTACGTCAAGAAAGGGGACCAAACAGTACCAGATTTCACCAATATTATCCATACCCTATGCACCAAATTGGGTATCAATTACTCTGAGCGTCATGTGGTGCTCAAATAACGCGACTATTTTCATAGATACATTCAAACATAAATGGAGTTCCTGGACATTGCCTCATTGGGAACGACTTATAGATACGATGTCAAGATCGAGAAACAATTTAAGCAGAAAAGGAGAGAGTTTGGATTTGCAAACCCCTCACAAATGAAGCAGGAAAAAGGAAACCCCAACCCACACAGCAAGGGACCAAGTTGACATGGTCAACCTCAGGACAAACAGTCCAAGCTGCAACACAAGAAGGGTAATGAGAATACGAAGGACACAGGAAAATGGTGTGAGTACCATAAAATCCCTTGGAACAAAACCAAAGAATGTCACTCCAAGAAGTTCCTCATCGACGAGCTGAAGGCTTCCAAATCAGAGGTTGATTATGATTCCGAGTCAAATCCTGAAGGAGGGAAGATGATTATCGATGCTGAACCCAGTGCCACTATCTCTACCACCAAAGTCTAGCCAAGCGAACTAGAATAACCAGAGGAAGGGCAATGCCTCTTCCACTCGTAGATGTGGGTCTAGGGCACTCCGCCTCATTTCATTGTCAATAGCGGTAGTCAGAAGAACCCGATTTCAGCAGAGGTCATCAAGTGGCTAGACCTACCAATGACACCGTACCTGTAAACCTACACCATCGGTTGGCTTCTCCAAAAAATATATCTATGTGTTAGCCAACAATGTCGTCTTCCCTACGTCATCAAGCCTTTCAAAGATTAGGTACCGTGTAATATTTCTCCCCATGAAGTTTGTGATGTTCTTTTAGGAGAACCATATTTGTGGAAGCATCATGATTTATATGAGTCTATACCCCATAGTGTTATTATTAATTTGGGTAGACAATTGTATAGGATCCCAAATGTAGCACCGCTTACTGCTATTTCTTTAATCTCTGCTAAGAAATGTAGTAAGGTCATTTCACAGACCGAGAAGTTAGTCTTCTTTGTGATTCATGGTCATAGTAAGCAGAAGGTCGTCGCCACATCCATGGCCTCTACACAACGCCTCTCTTTGAAGTAGAAGGAAGTGGACGAGATCGTGGAAGAATACATAGACATCTTCTCATCACCTACAGGGGTACCGACACACTACCAAGTCAAGCATCCAATTGATTTGACCCTCGGTGAACCTCTACCTAATGGACCAGTCTATCAGTGCTTGTTGATGGAGAATGATGAAATCAGGCATCGGATTCGAGAGCTTCTTCAAAAGGGGCACATCAGACCCAACTCCTCCCCTTGCAAAAGCTCGATTGTACTAGTGCAAAAGAACGATGGGACTTGGTGACTCTGCATTGATTACAGAGCCTTAAAAAAAATCATAGTCAGGAACTGTACCCCATTCCCAGGATTGATGACCTTCTTAAACAACTCAATGGGGGAAATTTCTTAAGAAATATTGACCTGAAGTCTGGATACCACTAGGTTCCCATCGAGCCAATTGATGTATGGAAGACAACCTTCAAGTCTAAAGAAGGTCTCTACGAATGGCTAGTCATGCCTTTTGGCTTAACAAATGCACCAACCACTTTCATGAGGTTGATGGATGATGTATTGAGACCCTTCACCAACTCCTTTGTGGTAGTATATTTGGATGACATCCTCATCTTCAACAGAATGTGGGAAGAGCACATGCGACATATTCAATAGGTTTTGAGCACTCTGCGACAAAACAAGATTTATGCCAACTTGGAAAAATTATGTTTTGGAATGAACAAGGTCCAATACTTGGGCTACATTTTTGATGAGCATGGGGTACATGTTGATCCAGCTAAGATCCGAGTCATCCATGACTATCCAGCCCCAACCACACTAACCGATCTTCAGAGCTTTTTGGGACTAGCCAACTTCTATCGACATTTCGTGTTGGGATTCTCCCATATTGCAAGGGCCCTCAACCAGGTGTCCAAGGGATGTGGTAGGGCCAAGTTCGTGTAGGGGAAGGAGAAGCAATGTGAATTCAATGATCTGAAGCATTTCTTGTGATCATCTCTAGTACTCTTCTTGCCTGATCTGCAACAACCATTCGAGATTGAGACTGATGCATCTGACTATGATTTGGGCGTAGTTCTCACTCAACACAGGCATCTGGTGGCATACCATAGTGAGACAATTTATGATACTGTATGTAAATACCCCACATATGACAAGGAAATGTATTCCATTGTACAATCTTGTTGTCAATGGAAACATTACATTCTGGGGAAGGAGATGATCATACACAATGATCACAATCCTCTGCAGTTCATATAGCCACAAGGGAAATTGCAGAATGACCGCCATCAGAAGTGGTCCATCTACTTGCAATAGTTCCATATCAACATAAAGTATAAGACATGTATCTCAAATCATGTCACTGACTGCCTCAGTCGGCCTCCCGTGGTTGCACTCATCACTATGCTCCATTCTTGTGGACATGAAGCATCTGAGTGGCCCCAACGTTATCAACAAGATCAAGACCTCGCCACCACCTATCAGCTCTTGGGGATAGGTGCAACTGTCACTGATTTTCACATTCAGGAAAGAATCTTATGACACTTGGTCCATCTCTGTGTTCCTACAAGAGAGCATGCAAATATGATTTGGGAAGCCCACTACAGTCAGGTGGCAAGACATTTTTGCGTGGAGAAAATTGTGGTCGTTCTTCAGAAACATTTTTATTGGCCAAAAATTCGATAGGACATCAACAAGTATATGAGATCTTGCACTGCTTGTGCCATTGCCAAGCTATCCATAAAGAAGTAAGGATTATACACCCCTCTTCCTATTCTTGAGAAGCTTTGGGAATCCATCTCAATGGATTACATGTCTGGCTTGCCATCCACCAAGCAAGGAAATGACTGCGTGTTTGTGGCCGTTGATTGGTTTTCGAAGATGGCCATTATCATAGCCTGTAAGAACAATATCAAAGTGGCAGATACTGCTAATCTCTTCTTCAAACGAGTGTGGGTCCACTTTGGGATACCGCAAACCATCATCTCTGACTGAGACAACAGGTTCCTCAACACCTTTTGGTTGAGTATTTGGTATCTTTTGGACACTAAGCTCACAAAATGCACTAATTTCCACCCCCAAATCGATGGCCAAACAGAGGTAGTCAATTAGATGATCGTGCACATTCTACGCATGTACAATTCTAAGAATCCATGTACATGGGATGAGAGTCTTCTATATGTCCAACATAGTTACAATAGGGCTCTCCATAGTTCCATCGGCCATAGCCCATTTCAGGTGGGTCTAGGATTCCAACCCTTTGGACTCATTAATGTTGCACTTCCTCTTTCCACCGCATAGACAGACTCTTCCCTTGATCAGTCTGCGATAAAAAAAGCCACCAGATTCATTGAGAGGATTCAACACATATTCTAATAGGTCTAGGAGATTTTGCAAAAATGCAATGCTAAGTACAAGCAACACCATGATCAACACAGGGTACCACACTAGTTTCAGGTTGGTTACAAAGTCTAGTTACATTTGCAGAAGGAGTGTCTCATCGGGCCCCATCAGAAGCTTTGCCCACTTCATTATGGGCCTTACATTATCACCATGGCTGTGGGTAGAAATTCTTTTGAGCTCAACACTCCACCCTTCCTTGGTCTGCATCCAGTATTCAATTTGGACCTCCTTTGACCATATTTTCCCCCATTATTGGACCCCTCCTAGATTGCAGAACAACTAAAACTAACATAGCTCAACCCTGACTACATGGAACAAGAATCTACTGATCAGATAGTGGACACACAGGTCAAGGGAACTCGCCAACAACAGATCCATCTTTATCGAGTTGTCAAGGTAGGGAAACTCCTACACCAAGGCAAGTGGCTCACCCGGGGCCAAATCCAATAGAAGTTTCCTCACTTGATGGGGGAACTCAACGCAATGGATACCATTACTTCCTAAGGGGGGAGGATTGATCTAGGTGGATATTGGTGGCCACCCACCTATTCCAACTGGCTCCTTGTGTACTCTTTTGTTAAACACATTCTTCTGTATTGCTTTATAATTGTGGGTTCTACACTTATGGGGTTGTTTAAAGCCCCACACATCCTCCAGGTGGTATAGGTGGCATATCTCCTAATCCAATTGGCTTATTTTGTATGTTTTCATGTCAACACATCTTGTTGTACTTCCAGGGCCATTTTGGGGCCCTAAACAAATATTTTTGTCTTGCCACAATCAAACTGTAGACAAAGTTAGATTTTGATGGCAGAATGTGTACTTATCTGAAATACCTTTCCAACAGGCTATCATGCACCTAAAACAGAGGTTGTATGCAAAAGTTACGACCCTTGGAAGTTGAGGTACCAAATTACACCAACTTACCCATAGGGACCACATGACTTTTGGCGTTTCACCTTCTAGGGTTAGGTTTTTGGATGTCTAGGGTTTTGAAATTCATGAGTAATAGAAAAAAGGCCTCTGGAGCCTCATTGTGATCCATTATGCTCAGATGGATGTGCGTACCAGCCACATGTCTTCTCAGAGATAGATACCACCATTTGAGCAAGTGTTTTAGTTCTGTAGTTTTACAGTATCAACCTATTTCATTATTTAATAGAATTTATTGTTCACTGGATATTTGTGTTATTGTTCATATCTCTATGTTTATTGTATTCAGTATGTTAATCAACTCGTTCCAATCCTAAATCCGGATCATAAAACTAGGGGGTTGGAGCCTCCTTACATTTGGAGATGGATAATATAGGGAGTTGTAGCTTCCTTCAGGTTGGAGCCTGCAAACTAGGGGGTTGGAGACTCATTCCAGTTGTAGGTGGAGAATATAGGAAGTTGTATCTTCATTCAGGTTGGATACTGTAAAATAGGGGGTTGGAGCCTCCGTTTAGTTGGAGTTGGATAATCTAGGGAGTTGTAGCTTCCTTTAGGTTGGAGCTTGTAAACTAAGGGGTTGAAGCCTCCTTCGAGTTGGTGCTGAAGAATATTGGAAGTTAGTGCTTCATGTGAATGTTATGTTCATGATATATATTAAAAGTTTTCTATGGTTTTCTCCCATTATGTTTTCCACATAAAATTCTTGTGTACTGTGTATATGTGGTTACATGTTTATTATATATTCAATGCAATCATAAGTGATAAATTGTTGATAACTTAATTTTTACAAGTTGTAATTAAAAATGGTAAAAAGTGCCTAATAATGATTCACCCCCCCTTCTTAGTATTAGTGAATATTCCAACAAGAAGTAATGAAAGCAAATCAATTAGAAGAATACTATTTTCTCTCATTTTAATTCAATCACGAAAAATAATTTAAAAATCAAGCACGATACTTATCCTCAAATTTGTGGCCAGGGATCATCTCAAACCAAGTTAATATATTCTCTTGACTATGAGAAAGGAAGGTTGAATATTTTTGTGTTAGAACCAAAGGGTCAAGTCATTAAAACTACAAACAATTACAAGGTTTCCAAATTTTCATTTGATTTGAATGCAATTAATTTTGTTGAAAAAATGGATTTGCATAGAAAAACTGGAGAAATGGTTTGTAGAGATGTTATGCAAGTTTCTCTTGGAATGATGAAATTACACACCATGAATGATAAGATTTAGAACCAGTTGAAACAAGAAAAGTTGGAAAATAGAACCAAGAAAATGAGGATTGAGGAATTAGAGAAATTGGTGATTGGATTGGGAGAAAACCTCAAATATGTTGAATCTATACAATCCATCATCAAGACCAAATATACTGAAATTCAGACATTGAAGAAAAATCTCAATATACCAGGAATTGATGATGTTCAAACACTTGAGTTATAGGTGATGCAACAAGAAAAAGAAAATTTACTAAGACTGATGAACTTAATGGTAAAAAACCCACAGTTATGGCAACTTGATTCTTTTAGGCTGCTGATCAAACCATTTTAGGGGTGTCCAAGGATCTTTTTCTTACTCAGGTTACAGATATAGCAGGTTAATTACTTAGGCCCTTTATAAAATTCACCTTATAGAATTAATCTCATCCATGTCTCTATTCCCATCCTTAATATATTCGATCTCATCATTGGATCGAATTCACCTCATTCACCTTAACCGTGTTGATTTATGGATCAACT
>JZKD02S1979601.1:457820-468015 GCA_000966675.3 Picea glauca
CCCAAACGGGGCCCACATGACTTTTGGCGCTTCATCTCCTAGGGTTAGGTTTTTGGATGTCTAGGACTTTTGGCATTCCCAATTATTGTAAAAATGCCTCCAGAGCCTCATTGTAGCCATCTTCTTGCGAATGCGAGTAGCCGTCACATCTCTTCTCAGAGATAAGCTGCCACCATTCTAGCGAGTCATTCACTCTGTATTTTTACAGTCTCTGTACATTTATCTGATTAATAGAAATCATGTATTACTGTATATCTATGTTTATGGTTGCATCTCTGATACATCTCTGTTATATTATTGAATATCTACAATATCTCTGCGCATTTCTTTATTATATCTCTGCTCTCATTTCGTGCCGAAAATAATCCGGATCAACCTCAGGACAACCAGTCCAAGCTGCAACACAAGAAGGGAAATGAGAAGATGAAGAAGGACACAGAAAAATGGTGTGAGTACCATAAAATCCCTTGGAACAAAACCAAAGAATGTCGCTCCAAGCAGTCCCTCATGGATGATTTGAAGGATTCCGAATCAGAGGCTGATTCTGATTCCGAGTCAAATCCTGAAAGAGGGAAGATGATTATCGATGCTGAACCCAGTGCCACTATCACTACCACCAAAGTCTGGCCAAGCGAACCAGAAGAACCAAAGGAAGGGAAATGCCTCTTCCGGTCGCAGATGTGGGTCAAGGGGGCTCCGCTTCATTTCATTGTCAATAGTAGTATTCAGAAGAACTTGATTTCAACAGAGCTCATCAAGCGACTGGACCTACCAACGACACTGCACCTACAACCCTACACCATCGGTTGGCTTCTCCAAGGAAGAGATCTCTGTGTCAACAACAATGTCGTCTTCCCTACATCATCAAGCCTTTCAAAGATGAGGTACTATGTGATATTTCTCCCCATGAAGTTTGTGATGTTCTTTTAGGACAACCATATTTGTGGAAGCGTCATGATGTATATGAGTCTAGACCCCATAGTGTTATTATTACTTTGGGTAGACAATTGTATAGGATCCCAGAGGTAGCACCGTCTACTGCTATTTCTTTAATCTCTACTAAGAAATGTAGTAAGGTCATTTCACAGACCGAGAAGTTCATCTTCTTTGTGATCTTTTCTCACAGTAAGCAGAAGGTCATCGCCACATCCATGGCCTCTACACAACACCTCTCTTTGCAGCAGAAGCAAGTGGATGAGATCATGGAAGAATACATAGACATCTTCTCATAACCTATAGGGGTACCGACACACTGCCAAGTCAAGCATCCAATTGTTCTTACCCCCGGTGCACCTCTACCTAATGGACTAGTCTATCAGTGTTCGTTGATGGAGAATGACAAGATCAAGAGTCAGATTCGAGAGCTTCTTTAAAAGGGGCACATCAGACCCAACTCCTCCCCTTGAAAAAGATTGATTGTACTAGTGCAGAAGAAGGATGGGACTTGGTGACTCTGCATTGATTACAAAGACTTAAACAAAACTAGAGTCAGGAACCGCTACCCCATTCCCAGGATTGATGACCTTCTTGAACAACTCAAGGGGGGGAAATTTCTTCAACAAGATTGACCTAAATTATGGTTACCACTAGGTTCCCATCGAACCAATTGATGTATGGAAGACAACCTTCAAGTCTAAAGAAGGTCTCTATGAATGGCTAGTCATGCCCTTTGGCTTAACAAATGCACCAACCACTTTCATGAGGTTGATGGATGATGTATTGAGACCCTTCACCAACTCCTTTGTGGTAAGATATTTGGATGACATCTTCATTTTCAACAGAATGTGGGAGGAGCACATGTGGCATATTCAACAGGTTTTGAGCACTCTGCGGCAGCACAAGATTTATGCCAACTTGGAAAAATTCTATTTTGGAATGAACAGTGTCCAATACTTGGGCTACATTTTTGATGAGCATGGGGTAAATGTTGATCCAGCTAAGATCCAAGTCATCCGTGACTAGCCATCCCCAACCACACTAACTAGGCTTCAGAGATTTTTGGGACTAGCCAACTTCTGGTGACGGTTCGTGTTGGGATTCTTCCATATTGCATGGGCCCTCAGCCAGGTGACCAAGGATGGTGGTAGGGCCAATTTCGTTTGGGGGAAGGAGAATAAATGAACATTTGATGATCTGAAGCATCGCTTGTGCTCATCTCCAGTACTCTCCTTGCCTGATCTACAACAACCATTCAAGATTGAGACTAATGCATCTGACTATGACGTGGGCATCTGGTGGCATACCTTAGTGAGACAATCTATGATACTGTCCGTAAATAACCCATATATGACAAGGAAATGTATTCCATTATACAATCTTGACGTCAATGGAAACATTACATTCTGGGGAAGGAGACGATCATACACAATGATCACAATCCTCTGCAGTTCATACAGACACAAGGGAAATTGCAGAACGACTGCCATCATAAGTGGTCCATATACCTACAATAGTTCCATCTCAACATAAAGTATAATACATGTATCTCCAATCGTGTCACTGACTACCTCAGTCGGCCTCCTATGGATGCACTCATTACTGTGCTCCATTCCTGTGGACATGAAGCATCTGAGTGGCCCCAACTTTATTAGCAAGATCAAGACTTCGCCACCACCTATCAGCTCTTGGGGATAGGTGCAACTGTCACTGATTTTCACATTCAGGACAAACTCTTATGCCACTTGATCCATCTCTGTGTTCCTGCAAGCGAGCATGCAAAGATGATTTGGGAAGCCCACTACAGTCAGGTGGCAATACATTTTGGCATGGATAAAATTGTGGTCGTTCTTCAAAAACATTTTTATTGGCCAAAACTTTGATAGGACGTCAACAAGTATATGAGATCTTTCACTTCTTGTGCCATTGCCAAGCTAGCCATAAATAAGCAAGGCTTATACACCCCTCTTCCTATTCCTGAGAATCCTTGAGAATCCATCTCAATGGATTACATGTTTGGCTTTCCATCCACCAATCAAGGAAATGACTGTGTTTGTGGTCGTTGATTGGTTTTCGAAGATGGCCATCCTCACAACCTTTAAGAACAATGTCATAATGGTAGATACTTCTAAGCTCTTCTTCGAACGAGTGTGGGTCCAATTTGGGATACCATAGGCCACCATCTCTAACCGAGACAACAGGTTCCCCAACACCTTTTGGTCAAGTATTTGGTATATTTTGGACACTAAGCTCACAAAATGCACTGCTTTCCACCCCCAAATCGATGGCCAAACAGAGGTAGTCAATCAGATGATTGTGCACATTCTGCGCATGTACAATTCTAAGCATCCACGTACATGGGATGAGAGTCTTCTATATGTCCAACACAGTTACAACAGGGCTCTTCATAGTTC
Organism: Picea glauca; assembly: GCA_000966675.3. Taxonomy (NCBI): domain Eukaryota; kingdom Viridiplantae; phylum Streptophyta; class Pinopsida; order Pinales; family Pinaceae; genus Picea; species Picea glauca. The sequence goes on from JZKD02S1979601.1 coordinate 461,171, forward strand.
CACTGACAATAGCCCATTTTAGGTGGGTCTAGGATTCCAACCCTTGGGACCCATTGATGTTTCACTTCCTCTTTCCACTGCACAGACAGACTCTTCCCCTGATCATTCTGCGATCAAAAAATCCACAAGATTCATTGAGAGGATTCAAAACATCTTCCAAGAGGTCCAAGAGATTTTGGAAAAATCCAATGCTAAGTATAAGCAACACCATGATCAACACAGGGCACCACACCAGTTTCAGGTTGGCGACAAAGTCTAGTTACATTTGCAGAAGAAGCGTCTCACCGGGCCCCATCAAAAGCTTCTCCCACTTTGTTATTGGCCTTACATTATCACCAAGGCTGTGGGTAGAAATTATTTTGAGCTCAACACTCCACCCTTCCTTGGTCTGCATCCAGTATTCAATTTGGACATCCTTTGACCATATTTTCCCCCATTATTGGACACCTCCGAGATCACATAAAAACTGACACCAACATAGCTCAAACCTGACTCCATGGAACAAGCATACAATGATCATATAGTGGACACACAGGTCAAGGGAACTCGCCAACAATGGATCTATCTTTATCGGGTTGTCAAGGCAGGGCAACTCTTACACCAAGGCAAGTGGCTCACCCGGGGCCAAATCCAACAGAAGTTTCCTCACTTGATGGGGGAGCTCAACGCAATGGATACCATTGCTTCCTAAGGGGGGAGGATTGATCCAGGTGGATATTGATGGCCACCCACCTATTCCAACTGGCTCCTCGTGTACGCTTTTGTTGAACACGTTCTTCTGTACTGCTTTGTAATTGTGGGTTATACACTTCTAGGGTTGTTTGAATCCCCACACATCCTCCAGGTGGATATGGGTGGCATATCTCCTAATCGAACTGGATTATTTTGTATTTTTTCATGTCAACACATCTTGTTGTACTTCTAGGGTCGTTTTGGGGCCCTAAACGTTTTTTTTTGGCTCACCATAGTCAAATTGTAGACGAAGTTAGAGTTTGATGGAATAATGTGTATTTATTTGAAATACCTTTCCAACGGGCTATCACGTGCCTAAAACATAGGTCATATGAAAAAGTTACGACCCTTGGAAGTTGAGGTACCAAATTACACCAACTTACCCATAGGGCCCACATGACTTTTGGCGTTTCACCTTCTAGCATTAGGTTTTTGGATGTCTAGGGTTTTGGAATTCATGAGTAATATAAAAAAGGCCTCTGGAGCCTCATTGTAATCCATTATGCTCAGACGGATGCTTGAACCAGCCACATGTCTTCTCAGAGATAGCTACCACCATTTGAGCAAGTGTTTCAGTTATGTAGTTTTACAATATCAACCTATTTCATTATTTAATAGAAGATATTGTTCATTGGATATTTGTGTTATTCTTCATATATCTGTTTTTATTGTATTTAGTATGTTAATCGACTCGTTCCGTTCCTAAATTTGGATCATAAAACTAGGGGGTTGGAGCCTCCTTCCATTCGGAGATGGATAATATAGGGAGTTGTAGCTTCCTTCATGTTGGAGCCTGCAAAGTAGGGGGTTGGAGCCTCTTTCCAGTTGGAGGTGGAGGATATAGGAATTTGTAGCTTCATTTAGGTTGGAGCCTGTAAACTATGGGGTTGGAGCCTCCTTCCAGTTGGAGTAGGAGAATCTAGGGAGTTGTAGCTTCCTTTAGGTTGGAGCTTGTAAACTAAGGGGTTGAAGCATCCTTCGAGTTGGTGCTGGAGAATCTTGGAAGTTAGTGCTTCATGTGAATGTTATATTCAAGATATATATTAAAAGTGTTCTATGGTTTTCTCCCATTTTGTTTTCCACATAAAATTCTTGTGTACTGTGTATATGTGGTTACATGTTTATTATATCTTGAATGCAATCATACGTGATAAATTGTTGATAACTTATTTTTTACAAGTTGTAATTAAAAATGGTAAAAAGTGCCTAATAATGATTCACCCCCCCTTCTCAGTGTTAGTGAATATTCCCAAAAGAAGTAATGGAAGCAAATCAATTAGAATAATAATATTTTCTCTCATTTTAATTCAATCACGGAAAATAATTTAAAAATCAAGCAGGATAATTATCCTCAAATTTGTGGCTAGAGATCATCTCAAACAGGGTTAATATATTCTCTTGACTATGAGAAAGGAAGGTTGAATATTTTTGCGTTAGAACCAAAGAGTCAAGTCATTAAAACTACAAACAATTACAAGGTTTCCAAATTTTCATTTGATTTGAATGCAATTAATTTTGTTGAAAAAATGGATTTGCATAGAAAAATTGGAGAAATGGTTTATATAGATGTTATGCAAGTTTCTCTTGGAATGATGAAATTACACAACATGAATGATAAGATTTAGAACCAGTTGAAACAAGAAAAGTTGGAAAATAGAACCAAACAAATGAGGATTGAGGAATTAGAGAAATTGGTGATTGGACTGGGAGAAAACCTCAAAGATGTTGAATCTATACAATCCATCATCAAGACCAAATACACTGAAATTCAGACATCGAAGAAAAACTCAATATACCAGGAATTGATCATGTGCAAACACTTGAGTTATAGGTGATGCAACAAGAAAAAGAAAAGTTACTAAGACTAATGAACTTAATGGTAAAACCCACAGTTATGGCAACCTGATTCTTTTAGGCTGCTGATCAAACCATTTTAGGGGTGTCCAAGGATCTTTTTCTTACTCAGGTTATAGATATGCCCCGTTAATTACTTAGGCCCTTAATAAAATTCAGCTTATAGAATTAATCACATTCAGGTCTCTATTCTCGTCCTTAATATATTCGATCTCATCATTGGATCGAATTCACCTCATTCACTTTAACCATTTTGATTTACAGATCAACCTGTCATTTATTTTTTATTTTTTATTTTCTGGGGCAGTACTGTACCAACACACTTGGTAAGAAATTAGCTCCTCGACTCCATTCTCTTCATGTGATCAAGCCTTAAATCTAGGATCCTCAATTCTTCAATCACTCAACACTTTCCTAAGGATCCTCTCAGATCCACAAATTACACATTCAACTCTTATCTTAGGATTCTCAATCTTCATGAGATATAACTTACTTTAGATCTCTCAACTCCTATCAACTCTCTAGATATCTTCTTAGAAGTAGATATGATTACAATAAAATCCACTCATACATTCTAGATCTCTTATAAAACTTAGGAAATTATAATAAAATTCCTTTAGGGAACCAACTCCCTAGGAAACTGAAACACACCCTAGGTCTAATCAAATGTAGAAGATTTTGGGAGGCACGATGCTCCTACATCAGACTCCCCAGGAATAAAATATGTTCATGATCTCCTGATCATGATTTCCTTCAACTTATTAATTATTCTAGTGTCCTTCAGGGTCCCAAATTTTATGTTGAAGCTCTCCACTTGCTTCATTGTTGTCTTGTTGGCTTGTTGTTGTTGACTGCAACTCTCCTGGCTTCCACATCTTATGTTGCAATTCCCCACTAGATTTTCTTTGGAAATCAACCCTTTTCACTTGTTTCTTATTTCTTCCTTGCTTACCACTTTCTCCACTGATGTAGATCTCCCTTTCCTCTGCATGTATTCTCTGAGACATCTTCACCATCAACATCCTTATTAACTCATTCTCAATGTCTAGTCTGTCCTTTGGCTGGTACATCTCTTTGATCAAAACTTGTTCTTATTCCCCTGGTTGGATTTTGTTGTTTTTGATGTCCACTAGTTGTTCCTTATTGTCTCCAATTATTCCACTACTGATTGACATCTCCATCTGCTCTTTAAAATTATTTTGAACCGAGTCTTCAAACATTTTACAATCTCCTTGTCCTGCATCCTTAGTCATCCATTCCTTTAATAATTTCAATTCATCCTCAAAATTCATCAATTGAGGTCTGTTTTCATCCTTAGGAAATAGTCTTGAGGCTAATTCCATATCATATTCATTTTCCTCTACTAGGCCTGCAATTTCCAAATTAAATTGAAAATTGAAAATTTACTTTTACCTACTTAGATGAAATAAGCACCTCTACTTCACCGCTAGGCACTTCTAAACATGTTTCCTCTCTGTTTGTACTTTCCCTTTCTAACTCAGGTTCTATCAACAATCTTCCCAATAGCTCTACCTCTTTATCCCACTTTGAAAGCATTGCATCAGAAATCTTCTCTTCAATTTCCCTTTGGCTATCTTCATAAGCCAAGTCTTCTATGTTCTCTACAACAATAATTTATTCTAATTGTCTGTCAATAATCCCATTATCAAAATATGTATGTATTCCTCCTTATTGGTTGTCTTTATGAGACACTCTTGCCTCATCCCCCATCAAAATGTAATTATGATCCTGTCTACTTGAAATCTTTTTATACATTTCTTTTTCTTCCTTATTAATGTTGACAACTTCAAGTAATTCATTACTTGATATACTTGTAATCATGCACAAAATTTCAATTTAAAAAACATTGGTCTTTTCAGCCTTACTTGACTCCTCTGTCAGCTAGTCCATATGTTGATATGAACTTTCCAAATAGCTCATGATACTTCCTACAAGTCTCTCATCCTCTTCATTATTATCTCCAAGGATATCTCCCTACTCTGGTTCACAATTTAACCTATGCTTCAATTCCTCTAAGCATGTCCTCAATTTCTCTTCAAATAACTACATTACTGGTCATTTTGTTGGCATGTTTTACAAGCAACGTATGCTTGTCATTAATGGCAAGTAAAACAACGATGATGGCTTGAGTACAGTAGTGATGATCAGCAGCGCAGTGGTAATCAGGAGGAGAAGCATTTCTGATCGTTGGATCCCATTCAAAATTCTCGAAAGAACGAGGGCCGTGAGATCTGAATGAAGACAAGAAGAATGCGCTGAAGAGGAGGACAAATCTCAGGCGTTAGATCCAAGCGCAGGATCCGACCATCGTTGGATCAAGAAGAACCTGGACGTTCTTTAAAGTACAAGGAGAAGCAGGCGTAATCGCAATATGCAAAATCATGACTTAATCTGAGCCGTCAGATCAAGGTTGAATCTGGACTGTTGATCTCACTCCATTTCGGAGTGTCGCAAATCAAGTGTTGGAGATTTCAAAGATTATTAACCACAGGAATCTCGATTTCGCGATATGCAAAATCACGACTTAATCGCAACTGTCAGATCAAGATGTGATCTGGACCGTTGATCCGACTCCTTTTTGGAGTTTTTTGGATCAGGACTTTGAAGTGACAAGAACACTGAACATCAAGTATGTTGAAATCGTGAAATGATCTGAACTGTGAGATCAAGTGTTGATCAAGACCGTTGATCCCACGCCATTTCGAGGTTTCGGGGATCGCGACTTGGAGAGGCAAGAACTCAATGCAACAAGAGTGCCGAAATCACGATATGCGAAATCGTGATTCAATCGCAGCCATTGAATCAAGATCAGATCTGGACCGTTGATCCAACTCCATATCGGAGTTTCACGAATTGCGACATGGAGAGGCAAGAACTCAATGCAACAAGAGTGCCTAAATTGCGATATGGGAAATCGCGATTCAATCGCAACTGTTGAATCAAGATCAGATCTAGACCGTTGATCGAACTCCATATCGAAGTTTCACGAATTGCGACATGGAGAGGAAAACAAAACAATGAAACAAGAATGTCGAAATCGCGATATGCGAAATCGCGATTCAATCGCAGCCTTTGAATCAAGATCAGATCTAAACCATTGAATCATAGGACATGTGGCAATCGATCGAAATTTCGCTGACTTGGGGTCAACGGAGCATAGTGTTGAAATTCATGAAATGAGAAAGCACAAAATTACTTTATGCATAAGCGCGTGGTCATAGCCATTGGTCACATCGATGGAAGATGGAGGTAGAAGCTAGAGGTGCTAAGCTTGGCCACATAAATGCCGAAATGAATGCAAGATCTCATGAAGCCAATCCAACAGTGCAGGTGAATTTGAACAAAGATCGGAGGGCTACTGTAGCACAATACAGTGTAACTGCCAGAAACCACTGATGGTTTCTGTCATAGGACTCGAAGACACTTTGGGATGACTGACAGAGGAGGTGATGAGTCTCTGGGAATCTTCAAGAGGGATGAAGATGTTCGTGGAGGCGATGGACAACTGATGAGCATTGAGGCCTGTAACTGAAATAGAGAAGGTGAACTCGACTGTCACAGAGAAGATGAAGAGTCTCAAACTGCCAGAGAGGCTGAGGAATCTCGGTATAACATACAGTTATGCTGGACACGCGGGGTGAACCACCAGAGAAGCTGAAGAGTCACGATGATGATCAGACAGAGCACTGGAGTTGTGGAGGAATTTGGCGCGGAGTGAGCATGCAGAAGCATTGCGAATATTGCATGCACAAAGACAAGAGAGACTATAAGGAGGTGCAGAAAAGAAGAGATTAGTGTTGTCGTTGTGGAGGAGAATTCAGGTGTGTGCAAGGAGGCAGAGAGCATGAGAAGAAATGCACAGTAGAGGAACGGTTCATTGAAGGGATATGGCGTAGAGAGCATAAAAGGCAGAAGAACAGAAAGTGAAAGGGGTGTGCAGAAGACACTGATCCAGACAGGGAAGAGTAGTGTAACAGAATAGCGACAAGGCTGGTAAGCCATTGAATAACTCTATATCACTGTAATAAGTTTTAGTATCAAAGAATTTACATTTCAGGGTGGTAGGGAGGTGCTAGGGAGGACTGGTGTCCTCAAGGGTTCAAGTGGGTGCTTGAACACAGGGAGTTGGTGCTAGAGAAACCAGGGAGTTGGTGCTTCCTTCTAGTTGGTGCTAGAGAAACCAAGAAGTTGGTGCTTCCTTCTAGTGGGTGCTAGAGAAAACAGAGAGTTGGTGCTCT
>JZKD02S1979601.1:516503-527409 GCA_000966675.3 Picea glauca
GTGTCCTTCACTCCAAGATGAATGCACAGAGAATGAAACTTATGCTCAGTGAAGGTCTTGGTGAAGATGTTTACAGTTTGTTTTGCTAAAGGACAGAACTGCAAGTCGATGATCCCCTCATGTACTAATTCCCAAATGTAGTGCATGTGGATATCGATGTGCTTCGTCCGCTTCCTCTGAACTAGATCTCTACAAAACTTCAGAGTGGTTTATTTGTCACACCATATGAAGACCGATCGATGAAACTGAATGCCCAACTCAGTGAGAAAATGTTGTAGCCACATAGCCTGAATGGTTATGCTAACTACCCATATGTACTCTGCCTCGACTGAAGATAGAGCAATAGCAGCCTGCTTCTTGCTCAACCAACAAATAGGCCCAAAACCAAGACCGAGTGAGTAACCATATGTGGACTTGCGATCAATGTTATCGCCAACCCAATCAGAATCAGTGAACCTGATGAGGTTCAATGTAGAGTCTACTGCATAGTGAATCCCAAATGTGTTGGTTCTCTGTACGTATCGAAGGATACACTTTGCAACCGTCCAGTGTAGCTCATGTGACTCTTGCATGAACTTGGATACCGATCCAACTACATAGGAGAGGTCTGGTCTGAAGTGTGTGAGATACAACAAGCTCCCCACTAGCTGTCTGTACAGTGTGTTGTCAACCAATGGAGTGTCACCACCATCCTCAAATCTGACTCCTAATAGGAAAGGAGTCGGGTGTTGGTTGTGGAGCTTGATTATCTTCCCGATTCAGAGGTCTTTGTTTTTGGCCGTGTTTATACCCCATGAAGACTCTACACCCCAGAAGAATGTACACTCCACGCGGGGGAGTGAAGAGTGGGGTTACCCCTCTGCAGGGTCTGAGGGAAAGCAGGGCCTCAGCAGGGGTTCAGGGGAGAAGACCCCAAAGGAAAAATTGCCTTGTAAATGTATATTGTAATTTCATTGTAAATTTGGACTGTTCATTATAAGGTTGCAGATCTTATGGTAGAAGTTATGTTAGGGTTTTTTTTCCCTAGAAGGCAACCCTCTTTTATGAGGGAAATGTATTGCGCCAATGTATTGTTGTGAATATTGTATTATGAGAGAGGATATTGTGAGAGAAATAAGAGGAAGTTGCAACGAGTGTGTTGTAGGTTGTATCATTTCATTTGTTGGATAATAATAAAGGAAGGACCGGGCAATTTCTCTGGTGGACGTAGCCCACACTGGGTGAACCACGTATATCTGTGTCTCTATTGTATTGTGTATCTTTTGTATTTTATTTCCACATTTGTTTTATTTTATTTCTCCACGATCTTGTTTTTCTAACGACTGGTATCAGAGAGAAAGGTAACTTGTAGGAAAAGATGATTCCTGGTTCAAGTAGGAGAAATGGCGAAAGATGGAAAGTTTAGGGTTAAGAAATTTAATGGCCAAAACTACCAGTTATGGAAGATGCAGATGGAATATTATTTATATCAGAAGGATCTATTCCTACCATTGGGTGGAATAGAAAAGAAGCCGATGACCATGAAGGATGAAGAATGGGAGGTTCTTGACATAAAGGCACTAGGAACGATACTGATGAGCCTGGAAACGTCAATGGCTTTCAATATTTCTAAAGAAAAGACAACGAAGGAGCTGATGGACGCATTGGATAAACTGTATGAAAAACCCTCGACGTCTAATAAGGTATTTCTAATGAAGAGATTATTTAATATGAATATGTCAGAAGGTGGGTTTGTTGTAGATCATTTAAATGAATTTAATACGGTTACTAATCAACTAATTTATGTAAAGTGGACTTTGATGATGAGGTCAGGGATCTTCTAATCTTGTGCTCATTGCCAGAAAGCTAGAACGACTTGGTCATGGCTGTAAATAACCATGTCTCTGGTTCAAACACTTTGAAATTTGATGATGTTGTTGGTGTTATCCTTAGTGAGGAAATGCGACAGAAAAACACAGGTGAGACATCAGGTAATGCGTTGAACATGGAGAACATGGGAAAAGAAAAGGATAGAGGAAAGGGCTAGAATTCTAGGAAGGTAGATGCAAATCTAGATTTGTAAAGATAGAGTGCTAGAATTGTGGGAAGAAAGGACATCTAAAGAAAGACTACAGAGCTCTAAAGAAACAAAGAGATGGACAACAGGAGAAAAATTAGGAAGCAAATGTAACATGTGATGTGTTACAAGATGCTTTGATTCTTTCTGTAGATAATATTTCTGAGTCTTGGGTAGTAGATTCAAGGGCTTCATTCCATGCCACACTCCATAGGAAACATTTTCTATATTATGTTCAAGGTGATTTTGGATAGGTTCATTTGGGTGATGACGCACCATGCAAAATTGTTGGAATGAAAAAGGTAAAAATAAAGAAAAGGAATGGAAACCAATGGTTGTTGAAAGAGGTAAGACATGTTCCAGATCTAAGGAAAAATCTAATTTCAACAGGGCAATTGGTAAGTGAAGGTTGTATATTCATATTTACAGATAAGGTGTGGAAGGTCACCAAAGGATCATTGGTGATAGCAAAAGGAGAGAAGGTAGGTACATTGTATTTATGTACTGGTAATACTAACTCTTCTATCTCTTTAGCTTCTACGGGAGTGGATACAACATTGTGGAATCATAGGCTTGGACACATGAGTGAGAAAGGGATGCATATACTTCACAAAAGAAATTTGTTTCCAGATATTAAAAAAATTGAATTGGATTTTTGTGAGCATTGTGTTTATGGAAAACAGAAAAGAGTCATATTTCTTAGAGTCGGAAAAGAAAAGAAGAGTGAAAGGTTAGAGATTTTGCACACAAATGTATGGGGACCAACTCAGGTATCATCTCTTGGTGGCTCTCGTTATTATGTTACTTTTATTGATGATGCAACTAGAAAAACTTGGGTTTATTGCATTCAACAAAGATTTGATGTTTTTGATACTTTTAAGAAATGGAAAGATTTGGTTGAGAATGAGATAGGAAAAAGGTTGAAGTGTCTCATATCAGAAAATGGAGGTGAATATTGCACCAAGGAGTTTGATGATTACTGTATATACCATGGGATTCGTAGAGAGAATACAGTTCCAGGAACACCACAATAAAATGGTGTGTCAGAAAGGATGAACAAGACAATCATGGAGCGTGCAAGGAGTATGGGATTGTATGTTGGTTTATCCTTACATTTCTGGGAAGATGATGTAGATAATTTTGTTTACTTAATAAACAATGGAGTTTCAATCTCTTTGGATGGTATAATTATAGAGGAGGCATGGACAGGAAAAAAGGTAAACTATTCTTTTTTGAAGACTTTCGGTTGTGAATCATTTGTCCATATTGATAAAGAAAATAGAACAAAGCTTGAGGAAAAATCCAAGAAGTGTACCTTTATTGGATACAATGTTAATGATTTTGGTTATCGTTTATGGGATTATGAAAATAAAAAAATCATTGGGATTAGAGATGTCATATTCAATGAGAAGTTCATGTACAAAGATCAGTTGTAGGGAAAGAAACAGAAAAAAGAAAAACCAAAATACACATTGCTTGATGAGATCACTGAAAAAGAAATTCCAAAGAAACCAGAAAATCAAAATGTACAACAACAGGAAAAACATGTACCTCAAACTCCTGCAAGTGTTGTTAGAATATCTACGAGGTTAAGTAGACCCCCTGAACGATACTCTCCTTCATTGTATTATTTATTGTTGATTGATTCCGATGAACCATAATGTTATGAAGAGGCAATGCAGGTAGACACCAAAAAGAAGTGGGAGCAAGGAATGAAAGAGGAAATGGATTCCTTGGTAAATAACCAGAATTGGGACTTGGTTCAGTTTCCTGTAGGAAAAATAACATTCAAGAATAAATGCGTTTACAAGTTGAAGGAAGAAGATGGAGGAAAAAAGCGGTACAAGGCTAGACTTGTTGTAAAGGGGTTTGCACAAAATAAAGGTAAATATTTTGATGAAATATTTTATCCTGTTGCTAAAATGACTTCAATTAGGACTATTTTAAGTCTTGTGGCAGTAGAATATTTGCATCTTGAACAATTAGATGTAAAAACAACTTTTTTCCATGGGGATTTCGAGGAAGAGATTTATATGAATCAACCACAGGGGTATGAGGTCAAAGGGAAGGATAATTTGGTATGCAGGTTGAAGAAGAGTTTGTATGGCCTAAAGCAAGCTCCAAGGTAGTGGTATTTGAAGTTTGACAGGTTTATGACAAAACAAGGTTATAGTAGATGTCATTCTGGTCACTATGTTTATTTTAAAAAACTAGAAAATGGAATCTATATTATCTTGCTATTGTATGTAGATGACATGCCTGTTGCAGGGTCTAATATGCAGAATATAAATGTTCTCAAGAAGAAATTATATAATTCATTTGTGATGAAGGTTTGGGTGCCACAAAGAAAATCCTTGGTATGAGAATAACAAGAGACAAGAAAAATCGCAAATTGACATTGTCTCAGGGTGAGTACATAGAGAAGGTGTTGGAGAGTTTTAGAATGTAAAATGAAAAACCAATTATTACACCTTTGGCTATCCATTTCAAATTAACTAAGGAAATGTGTCCCAAGACACAGGAGGAAATATAATACATGTCCAGGGTCCCTTATTCATCAACAATTGTGAGCTTGATGTATGTGATGGTTTGCACAAGACCAGATATTGCACATGCAGTGGGAGTTGTGAGAAAGTATATGAATAATCCAGGTAAAGAACATTGGAAGGCATTAAAGTGGATTCTTAGGTATTTGAGAGTTACTGCTACTCATGCATTATGTTTTGAAGGTTCAACCACTATTCTACAAGGATATGTTGATTCATACATGGCAGGTGATAAAGATAGCAGGAGGAGCACCACATGGTATGTTTTTACTATAGGTTGAATACCAGTAAGTTGGATTTTGAAACTGCAAAAGGTTATTGCAATTTCAACAACAAAGGTAGAGTACGTTGTTGTTACAGAGGCTAGTAAAGAAATGATTTGGTTACAGAGGTTTATGGAGGAACTGGGAAAGAAGTAAGAGAATAACATGTTGCATTGTGACAATGAGAGTTCCATTCATCTTGCAAATAACACAACCTTCCATTCGAAGACTAATCATATACAAATCAGGTACCAATTCATATGATTCATCTTGGAAGATGGACATTTGAAGTTGGAAAAGATACACACTAGTCAGAATCCTGCATACATGTTAACAAAGGGAGTAACCTGGGAGAAATTAAGTTCCTGCTTAGTTTTAGTTGGTCTTCAAGCATGAAGGTGAAGATGAGAAATTTTCTAGGTCTAAGAAGGATCATAGTCCATCAAATACAACAACGGTGGAGTTTTTGAGATCGGTATCCAAGTGGGAGATTGTTGGTTGTGGAACTTGATTATCTTCCTGATTCATAGATATTTGTTTTCAACCATGTTTATACCCCATGAAGAATTTACACCCCAGAAGAATGTACACTCCTCCATGTGGGGGAGTGTAGAGGGGGGTTACCCCCTCTGAGGGGTTTAGGGGCAAGTGGGCACCCAAAGGAAAAATTACCTTGTAAATGTATATTGTAATTTTGATTGTAAATATTGACCATTCATGATAAGGTTGCACATCTGACGGTAAAAGTTATGTTAGGGTTTTTTTCCCTAGAAGGAAAGTTGAAACCCTCTTTTATGATGGAAGTGTATTGCGGCTATGTATTGTTGTGAATATTGTATTCTGTGAGAGGAGACCGTGAGAGAAAGAAGAGGAAGTTACATCGAGTGTGTTGTAGGTTGTATCCCTTCATTTGCTGGATAATAATAAAGGAAGGACTTGGAAATTTCTCTGGTGAACGTATCCCACACTGGGTGAACCATGTATATATGTGTCTCTATTGTATTGTGTATCTTTTGTGTTTTATTTCTACATTTTTTTGATTTTATTGCTCCGTGATCATGTTTTTCTAACATCGGGGAAGACTTGTAGTCTGTCATGTGAAATCTCTTAAGGAGATCCCGTGCATACTTGTCCTAAGATATTTTGATGCCTGATGCATCTTGAATGATCTTGAGTCCAAGCAAGAAATGTAGTGGACCCATGTCCGTCATCAAGAACCTTTCATGCAAAATCCTCTTGACTGTAGCAATCGTTGAAGTCGAGCAATCAATGATCAACAAATCATCAACATACAAAACTAGGAGTAGAAGTGAATCAATCGTCCTGAGCATGTAAACATTTGGGTCTGAATTACAACGTACAAAGTCATATGATAGCAGGTAGGATTCCATCTTGGAATACCATACCCTCAGAGCCTGCTTGAGACCATAAAGAGACTTCTTTAGTCGACAGACCAAAGATGAATCTTGCATAAATCCTTGGGGCTACTCTATATAGATATCCTCAAAGATATTTCCATGAAGAAATGAATTCTTCACATCCATCTGATGGACTTCCCATGATTTGGTTGTCGTAATGGAAAGTACCAAACATATGGAATCCATCTTTGCTACTGGAGCGAAGGTCTTATCATAGTCAATACCATGCACCCGTTGAAATCCTTTGGAAACTAGCTTGGATTTGTATCTGCTAACCTGTCCATTTGCTGTGCTCTTGTTCTTGTAGACCCATCTACACCTAACAAGTTTCCTTCCTGTAGGAGGGGGAACCATATCCCAATTTTGGTTCTCAAGGAGGGAGTTGTACTCCTCTTGCATGGTGGATTCCTAAAAGGGATTTCTAGCAGCCTCACCATAGGACTGTGGATCTGAAGACTGAACCAAGAAAAGATGCATGGGTGGAATCAGTTCAGTGGAATTGAGAGAAAGAGGAAGCTCCTCGAAATCATATTGAGTCCTTTTAGTATCAGTTGGATCCCAACAAGATCTCCTTCATCCTAAAGACTAGTCTTAGCCCACTTGGGCCTCGGCTCTGGCTCTGCATATGCATCTACATGCACTGACTCTACATCTTATTGTATTGAATCTGTATCTGGATCATCTGAATCCTCTGAATCAAAAATCTCATCTAAAGAAGAGTCAACATGTGCATTCTCATCATCTCTGACAGGTGGAAGAACAAAAGTGTCTGCATGCGACTGTTGAGGTACATGTGAGACACTTTCCTCGAATTGGACACTTCACTCAATAATGATCTGGTCTGAGGAAAGATCAATGAGTTTGTATTCCTTCACACCATTGAGGTATCCAACAAATATACACTATGTTCTATGTGGATCAAGTTCCTTCCTCTTCTTAGAGGGAATATTGACACCTGATGCATGTCATAGATATCCAATGCATCAGGTGTCAATATGGCTCTCTTTCTAATGTCAATTTTTTTCATCTGATACACAGAGAGAAGATTGACATAAAGTTTGGAATGTGTAGCACATTCTTGAAGCTTTCGTTTGTGAGTTCAATTCTTCCTTTGTCGGTGACCTCGACTGGAGAGTTTTCCCCTATCAGAATAGGAGGACCTTTTCATGCGTCCAATTAATAGTAGACTTCTTTTGTGGTTTCCATGTGGTGTGATGCACCTGAATCTACGATCCAAGCATTGAGGGAGGAGTTGATGACAATCAAAGCATGGCTAGAATTTCCTTTCTTGGGATTCTGATCTTTTGGCTTCTTCTTCTTGGCAGCCTCGGGGATGTGATCTCCAAGGTTGTTTTGTTGAAGTATTTGGGCCATTTGATCTATATGTTTCTTCATACATGCATATTCTAGATGGAATCCTTTATGGAAGTAAGTGCATTTCTCCCCTTTTCTTCCCTTTCCACCTTTGGATCCAGAGGCATCGTAGAAGGGTTTTGAGTACCCTCCCTTCTTTGTATTTGCATGTGCTTTCCTTTTTTATTTGTCTTTAGATTTCTGATTTTGATGACCGCTACCATCATGCACAATAAATGCATGCGCCTTTGGGCCTTTGATTTTTCCCATGTTGATAAGCTTGTTCTGCTCTTGTGTCAAAGATTCAATGAAGACCTCAAGAGAGGGCATATTCCAAGTGGCTCTAGAAGTGAGACTAACTGAATGAAATGTGGATACAAACACTGAGTATTCTGGACCAATTTTGGAGATAATTGTGAGAACCATTTGTTTCTCCTCCTTAGATTTATCAACCCCGCAAGCCTTGAGTTGCGACAACAAATCCTTATATTTGGTAAAGAAATATTGGAGATTGTTGAAGCTGGTTTTTGGATCCAATGTGAGCAATTCCACCTCGAGAATGTGTCCCCTCTTCTCATCATGTTTGCAAAAAATCTCTTCCATGGTGGTCCAGGCTTCATTGGGGGTTTTATAGGAGGATATGTGAAAGAGGAGTTCAAAAGAAATGAGATTGCAAATAGTTCCAAATGCTTCATCCATTTGATTCAGATACTTGGATTTTTCTATAGCTAATGTGGGCTCGGTCTATGTGTCCATGGTTAACCTATATAATCCTATACCTTGAAGATGCACTATCATCTTCTCCTTCCATGCAAAGAAATTGAACAATGTAAGAATGAATTCTTTTGGAAATTTCATTTTTCTTTTGTCTTCAATCTTCTGTACCTGCAAAAATAATCTGGTGTGTTTTTTTCCTAGAAATTTGTCGGCTTTGATACCATGTAAATGTGTTGAACCTGCACATAATAAATCTAGCTAGCAAATGACATACACAGTTTGCAGAGAAAATAGGAGAAACGAGAAACAAGAGAGAAAGAATGGAAGAATTCTCATTAACCAAATGAATGAATGATAATTTACACATGATATACTATGTATAACTCAACTAATGCACACTGGAGGAGAATCCAAAGCACCATAGTTGTGTTCTAGAGTGATCTGGACACACACCAACAGTTACGAGAGTAAAATGCCACCTGGTCTAGTCTCTTAGGAAGTTACAAGAGTTAACTTCCACCTAGTCCGAGTTAACTAGTCTCTTAGTCTTCAGTTAACTGACTGAAACATAGTGAAGTGAGGAGGAGATTAGGGAATCATGAGTAATTCGCTAGTCTGGTGATAATCCCAAGGACAATGTGCATTAGTTGGTGATGATCCCAATGTTGCATGGTGATGATCCCAATGTGGCATCTAGACTCCACTCAACCGATCAAACTGAAGTTTGAACTGAAGAGAATATTCTTCTAGAGGAATATTCCCCCTAAACTATAGGAGACTGAATAATTACTAATAAACATAGGGAAAACCTTAGGAAAAAGAAATCCTAGGTGTGTGTGAATTATCTCCAACATAAGGATATTATTTCATATTTACAAACTTTGGAATGACCATACCATTTAAATAAAGCAAATAGAGCTCTTAAATTGCAAACAATTAAATATTGTAGTATTCATGAGAAGCTTTATTGGAAAGATCCTTTGGGTATTCTATTGAATTGTATTGCTGAAGAAGAAACCAAGGGAATTATTGATTAATTTTATAAAGATATCTATGGAGGTCATCATTATTGGAGAGCTACAACATACAAAATTTAAGAGCAGGTTACTATTGGCCAAAGTTGTTTTCAAAAGTAAATACATCAAAGGTTAGGTCATGTAAAGAATGCCAAATATTTGATGGTAAACAAAAACTACCTTCCTTACCATTAGTGCCAATTAAATATGAAGCTCCTTTCCAACAATGGGGTTTATATTTTATAGGTTAAATTCATCCTCCATCCAATGCACAACATAAATGGATTTTAACTGCAACGGATTAGTTTTCCAAATGGGTAGAAGCTATTCCTACAAAATTTTCTACTGATGTAGTTGTCATTAAATTCCTTGAAGAAAAAAACATTTCCATAGTTGGACGTCCTAGAAAAATTATAACAAATAATGCTCAAGCTTTGTTAAGCCCTAATATTGGCTCATTACACCTTAATTGGGGCATATTATATTAGTAATGTTATTTTATTTATGTCGGCTTTAGGCCATTAGTTGTAATTATACCTCCTAGTCTCCTATATATACCAAGGAAACATTTTCATTTTTAATCATCTTATACTTGAACATTTAAGTGGGGTAAAAGGAGGTTGCCCCCTCGAAGAGGCTTATTGTCTGAAATTATCTCTTTTTCAAGGCATTGAGTACTTTTTCTGAGGTTTTTCTATGCTACATTGATATTTGGTTCTTAACATATGGTTTCAGAGCTCAAGGTCTTGGGGTTTCTTTGCTACATCTGAGACACCTTGGAATTTTCGCTATAAATTTTTTTTTACAACGTTTCAGAAGGAACGGATTGGAGGATATTTAGTAGATGGATCAAGGTACATTGGGTTCACAATTCATCTCCTAAGGCCTTATAATTTCGTAGATACAACCTGTACAAGATAGGGTTCTGGAATCATCCTGAACTGAGTCATTGCGGAATTTTTTCTATAAAAATGTTTCTGTAATGTTTCAGACCCTGCCCTCTGGAGGCCATTTACAGAAATTAGAAAAGTATATGCGGTAAAACTTTCATCTTCTGGGTCATCTTACATTTGTAGATACACCTTGTGTAAGATAGGGTATCTAACTAGTCCTATTGACTAGTCTCAAGAAGGTGTTCTAGGTAAAACAATCATAACTTCTTCCTAGAGTATCCAAATTGAGTGGGACTAGTTGCATTGGATCTTTGACAGTCTATAGTATTTTGGGTGCGAGTTTCAGAATTTTATATCAATTATTTTGTGCGAGGCACTCTATACAAGTGAGATCTCCTAGAAAGGCCAAAAATTGACAAGTTGTGGGGAAGTTACTGTAAATTCCACTTGGCACATCCAATTTTGATCAGACCTATGGCATTGCATAGAAGAAATATTAGAGAGCTACATAAAAGAAAGTTTCATACCAAGAAGGGCCGAAACTTGGGAGATACAACAGAAGAAATATTGTCTAGCAGAACCACCTCAAAATCAAGGTTCAAAAGTGATACTTGGCCAACATGCCACCCAAAAAGGGAACTTCT
>JZKD02S1979602.1:10844-26551 GCA_000966675.3 Picea glauca
AACTGTTGGAAGGGACCTTACAACATCAAGGCATCGATTGTATTCTCCTTTTCATATTTCTAATACAGTAATATATTTCTTTCCCATAAAATTGTTCTTATTTTATTGTATGACTCCTTACTCACATACATAAGTTTTGTTAACTATACATTTTTTCTTTCACTTTGTTAGATTGTGTCTTTTTATAGGTTCATCATCCCATAAGCCTTGAAACAGAGCGAGGATGACACTAGCGAGGATAAACGACATTCGAAAGGTATGTCATTTATCTCTTGTTAGTTAGTATGCTTGATAATTAAAACTTAGGGAAAGTTGTATATTATGTCTTGTTTTGTTCTAGTTCGAGATGAAACTAGGGAGATCTGTTTGTGTCCGCACTTACCAATTTGTTCGATAACATTCGTGTTCTAAATCCTGAGTGGGAAAATGGATCCTTGCACTAAATTGGTCATGTGCCCTCTGCAAATTGTAGTAAATCCATGTTTTCTACACTTATGGAAAGTATCAATTACTCACTCAAATTTTTGTTGGATCTTCTCCAAGGACTCTTTATCTATGTACTAAATAAAAAAACTTTAATCTTGGAAGTGAAATGGAGCAATAAGTTATCATGCTCTTTCAGACACCAACCCTTTTGGAAGGTCCTAAATAACTAAATCTAATACATAATTCATTTTGTGTCGACCTCATTTCATTTATTCACAGGTTAAAAAAAGGTAGACTTGTTTTGACGGATTTTGAATGAACCAACCAACTCACCTGTATGCATGTTCCTTGGTCTACGTGATCCTTGGTGTGTAAGGAGTTTTACAGGTGGACAAAGATGGTTTTAGAAAACTTGTCAACTAGTTGACATGTTTTCTACAAAACCTATCCCTAAGATATGCCTTCAACATAATTAAGCTTCTTTACAATCCAAGTTAGCGGAATGGTGTTGAGAAACTTGATTGTGTTTCCCCTACGCAAAGGGGATACTTCTAGGGTTTATCCCTTGCCACTCACAGATGCAAGCCCGGGCTTGAACTGACAAATTTCTTTGAGTTTTAGAATTCTTAATTGTGATGGCGAGGTCTGCAAGTAGTTTTATTGGTTCTCAAAGTCAAAGGGAAACTCAAATTGGGCCCTCTAGAGGGTCTTCGACATGATTTTCAAATGGTCCATTCATTTGTTATGTTGGTAATTAGAGTTTTTCTTCCTTCATAGACACTGTCAAAAAAGATTCCAATACTCTTTCTTGTTTGGTGCAAGAGGCCCCAGCTTTATCCATTCGAATGGTTGAACATGTTATTGATTAGGAAACCCTTCTTAGTGTCAATTATTTAGTGTATCAGTTCAATGGTTGTTTTCCTCTTCTAATTGATCTTCATGATTAGATCTCAAACTATTGCAAGCTAAAGCTTTTATTCAGCCCTGAGAAAAATGGTTTTTTTTGTGGAGATTGATCTTTTGGAAGACAAGGATTTGATCTTAGATTCAAGACCTCGGTTTTCGGGCAGTTCTAGTTTATGAATGAAGCCTTGGACTCACTCCTTTATCATTTGACCGATACATTAACCCTGGCTCATGTTTGGGTTAGATTCCCAAATATGCCCTTATATTTTTGGGGCTTACCCTCTCTTCGAGCCATTAATCAAGATCTAGGAAGATTCTATTATAAAAGTATTGAAACAAATAACTACAACATTGTAACGCACCCGACCCCTAAGTACCTTTTTAAGGGACCGGGCATCAATTTTTTTTCTTTTCTTAGTCATCTCGAATCCTCTTCTTGAGGTCCTCATGAACATCTTCTCATCAAGAGCTTTCCAACGAATGTTACCATGTTCACATCTGAGCTTTGGATTGGAAGTTATGCCCTTCTGAAGCTCTTCTGACATCATTGGTCAAGGGCTAGGTGGCACCCATGTGGGTTCACCTCATTCACACCATCCTACCTGGCACTGAATCGACCAAGATTCTCATCGTTTAGCGATGAAATGGCCACTGGAGGGGTAGTTATAGGGGATTCTCCTTGAAGTCCCAGAGTTTCTCAACACTCGTGTATCTATGGTGGAAATCCATCCACCGTTAAATCCAACGGCTGCAATTCTCCCTTGTTTAATGCACAGGCTTAAGGGATTTTAGCATTCAGCACTGAACACCATTTTCTCTATTTGCATACCCTTCGAAGTCCCGAAACCCTAGAATCCTTCCACGTGGCTCTAGCCTTTGGCCCTTTCAACTTATCCAATATACCACACCCAAACCTATGGAGCAATGAAACTTGGACTCTTGAAGGGTCCACACTTACACGTGGTGGTGTGTTAAACGTAGAAGCATGGACATGTAGGTCTGGGCCTTCTGCTGGATAACCTCAGTGTCCCAGCTTCCCAAGTTTCCCAAAGTCCTAAACTCCTAGTGCCCCAGGGTATTCCACCAACTATTAGGCCAGGGAGCGTGTGCCAGGGTGTTAAAACATGACATAGGGTGGATATGACATGTGGCCCCATCAATGGGTGACACGTGTCATGTTCCAATTGGAATATAAGGTCTATAAAAGGCACGAATCAAGGTGACATGTGGCATGCCAAACATGGGTCAACGCCACCCTAGGTGACTTTAGCATGCCACATCACTTTGAACTGACAACTCTCGGGAGTCTCTAGCTTATCCTTCCTGCGAAATCACCTAGAGCTCTAAAGCCCAAAATCTCGCCAACAACCTCTCAATACCCCCTTTCCACCCAACTGTAGGATTAGAGGCATTCATTCTTAGAGCTTTGGCCACCCCCATGCCAAGCCATGATATCACTACGGAAATTTTGCAATTTCTCAGAGATCCTTTCTATGTCACAACCTCTACGAGGTTTATCAAATGCCCCCTCAGTATCAAGCTCACAAACTTCTACTCAGGTCATGTTTTCTGTAAACTTTCTGAGATCCTTTCTCATGTTTTCTCCCTTTAACCAAAACAACTTAATCCTTTAGTTCTTCTTCTCAGCTAGAGAGCCTCGCACGCTCTACCTTTTTCTGAATGGTATATTTTCTCTCTTTCACGCCCTCTCCTTTTTCCCCAGGGAGGTTCTAGACTTGTCATGTTCCTTCTGTCAGAAGGAACTTGGGTCAATCTGGGCCTGTAGGAAAACTACACTTTGTGGTACTTCGGGCTGATAGTTTTCTATCTCCTTAGCCAGACTCTCCAAGCTTCCATTCATGGGGGTATTTGATTGTTCAAACACCAGTCCTTCTTTCATTAACTAATTTTTCCTTGGGATCGAGATGAGGCTTATCATTTCAACAAAGATAATTTGAGTCATTTTGACATAATGAACCCACTCTCCAATTTCCTCACTCTTTCCTCTAGTGATATCATGGCCAATACTTCAAAGCTTCACACCCATAGTGATTTTTTGGAAATCTAAACAATAATACATTGACATTGTTCACATGCCATATCATGGTGATCACAATTAATGATTAATTACAAGCTATGCTCGATTCTGTGTGGAAATAGATTTCAGCAAAGGGTTTTCAGTAGAAATATTTTTGATAGGTGAAAACTACTCATGGACTCAAAATTTGGATTATGAACCAATTTATATATGTTGTAGACCCCGTTTTGAAATAGGACATCTTGTTGCTCAATGCATTAAAGGTCCAAGAAAGTTTAGGAAACCTCAGTGTCAATCAACCTGGTGGGATGGCTCCAAGATAGAACATCAACTTATTTACAAGGAAGATTCACTTGATTCAGACCCACATAAGGAGGGGTGCAAAGANAACTGTTGGAAGGGACCTTACAACATCAAGGCATCGATTGTATTCTCCTTTTCATATTTCTAATACAGTAATATATTTCTTTCCCATAAAATTGTTCTTATTTTATTGTATGACTCCTTACTCACATACATAAGTTTTGTTAACTATACATTTTTTCTTTCACTTTGTTAGATTGTGTCTTTTTATAGGTTCATCATCCCATAAGCCTTGAAACAGAGCGAGGATGACACTAGCGAGGATAAACGACATTCGAAAGGTATGTCATTTATCTCTTGTTAGTTAGTATGCTTGATAATTAAAACTTAGGGAAAGTTGTATATTATGTCTTGTTTTGTTCTAGTTCGAGATGAAACTAGGGAGATCTGTTTGTGTCCGCACTTACCAATTTGTTCGATAACATTCGTGTTCTAAATCCTGAGTGGGAAAATGGATCCTTGCACTAAATTGGTCATGTGCCCTCTGCAAATTGTAGTAAATCCATGTTTTCTACACTTATGGAAAGTATCAATTACTCACTCAAATTTTTGTTGGATCTTCTCCAAGGACTCTTTATCTATGTACTAAATAAAAAAACTTTAATCTTGGAAGTGAAATGGAGCAATAAGTTATCATGCTCTTTCAGACACCAACCCTTTTGGAAGGTCCTAAATAACTAAATCTAATACATAATTCATTTTGTGTCGACCTCATTTCATTTATTCACAGGTTAAAAAAAGGTAGACTTGTTTTGACGGATTTTGAATGAACCAACCAACTCACCTGTATGCATGTTCCTTGGTCTACGTGATCCTTGGTGTGTAAGGAGTTTTACAGGTGGACAAAGATGGTTTTAGAAAACTTGTCAACTAGTTGACATGTTTTCTACAAAACCTATCCCTAAGATATGCCTTCAACATAATTAAGCTTCTTTACAATCCAAGTTAGCGGAATGGTGTTGAGAAACTTGATTGTGTTTCCCCTACGCAAAGGGGATACTTCTAGGGTTTATCCCTTGCCACTCACAGATGCAAGCCCGGGCTTGAACTGACAAATTTCTTTGAGTTTTAGAATTCTTAATTGTGATGGCGAGGTCTGCAAGTAGTTTTATTGGTTCTCAAAGTCAAAGGGAAACTCAAATTGGGCCCTCTAGAGGGTCTTCGACATGATTTTCAAATGGTCCATTCATTTGTTATGTTGGTAATTAGAGTTTTTCTTCCTTCATAGACACTGTCAAAAAAGATTCCAATACTCTTTCTTGTTTGGTGCAAGAGGCCCCAGCTTTATCCATTCGAATGGTTGAACATGTTATTGATTAGGAAACCCTTCTTAGTGTCAATTATTTAGTGTATCAGTTCAATGGTTGTTTTCCTCTTCTAATTGATCTTCATGATTAGATCTCAAACTATTGCAAGCTAAAGCTTTTATTCAGCCCTGAGAAAAATGGTTTTTTTTGTGGAGATTGATCTTTTGGAAGACAAGGATTTGATCTTAGATTCAAGACCTCGGTTTTCGGGCAGTTCTAGTTTATGAATGAAGCCTTGGACTCACTCCTTTATCATTTGACCGATACATTAACCCTGGCTCATGTTTGGGTTAGATTCCCAAATATGCCCTTATATTTTTGGGGCTTACCCTCTCTTCGAGCCATTAATCAAGATCTAGGAAGATTCTATTATAAAAGTATTGAAACAAATAACTACAACATTGTAACGCACCCGACCCCTAAGTACCTTTTTAAGGGATCGGGCATCAATTTTTTTTCTTTTCTTAGTCATCTCGAATCCTCTTCTTGAGGTCCTCATGAACATCTTCTCATCAAGAGCTTTCCAACGAATGTTACCATGTTCACATCTGAGCTCTGGATTGGAAGTTATGCCCTTTTGAAGTTCTTCTGACATCATTGGTCAAGGGCTAGGTGGCACCCATGTGGGTTCACCTCATTCACACCATCCTACCTGGCACTGACTCGACCAAGATTGTCATCGTTTAGCGATGAAATGGCCACTGGAGGGGCAGTTACAGGGGATTCTCCTTGAAGTCCCAGAGTTTCTCAACACTAGTGTATCTATGGTGGAAATCCATCCACCGTTAAATCCAACGGTTGCAATTCTCCCTTGTTTAATGCACAGGCTTAAGGGATTTTAGCGTTCAGCACTGAACACCATTTTCTCTATTTGCATACCCTTCGAAGTCCTGAAACCCTAGAATCCTTCCACGTGGCTCTAGCCTTTGGCCCTTTCGACTTATCCAATATACCACACCCAAACCTATGGAGCTCTGAAACTTGGACTCTTGAAGGGTTCACACTTACACGTGGTGGTGTGTTAAACGTAGAAGTAGGGACATGTAGGTCTGGGCCTTCTGCTGGATAACCTCAGTGTCCCAGCTTCCCAAGTTTCCCAAAGTCCTGAACTCCTAGTGCCCCAGGGTATTCCACCAACTATTAGGCCAGGGAGCGTGTGCCAGGGTGTTAAAACATGACATAGGGTGGATATGACATGTGGCCCCATCAATGGGTGACACGTGTCATGTTCCAATTGGAATATAAGGTCTATAAAAGGCACGAATCAAGGTGACATGTGGCATGCCAAACATGGGTCAACGCCACCCTAGGTGACTTTAGCATGCCACATCACTTTGAACTGACAACTCTCGGGAGTCTCTAGCTTATCCTTCCTGCGAAATCACCTAGAGCTCTAAAGCCCAAAATCTCGCCAACAACCTCTCAATACCCCCTTTCCACCCAACTGTAGGATTAGAGGCATTCATTCTTAGAGCTTTGGCCACCCCCATGCCAAGCCATGATATCACTACGGAAATTTTGCAATTTCTCAGAGATCCTTTCTATGTCACAACCTCTACGAGGTTTATCAAATGCCCCCTCAGTATCAAGCTCACAAACTTCTACTCAGGTCATGTTTTCTGTAAACTTTCTGAGATCCTTTCTCATGTTTTCTCCCTTTAACCAAAACAACTTAATCCTTTAGTTCTTCTTCTCAGCTAGAGAGCCTCGCACGCTCTACCTTTTTCTGAATGGTATATTTTCTCTCTTTCACGCCCTCTCCTTTTTCCCCAGGGAGGTTCTAGACTTGTCATGTTCCTTCTGTCAGAAGGAACTTGGGTCAATCTGGGCCTGTAGGAAAACTACACTTTGTGGTACTTCGGGCTGATAGTTTTCTATCTCCTTAGCCAGACTCTCCAAGCTTCCATTCATGGGGGTATTTGATTGTTCAAACACCAGTCCTTCTTTCATTAACTAATTTTTCCTTGGGATCGAGATGAGGCTTATCATTTCAACAAAGATAATTTGAGTCATTTTGACATAATGAACCCACTCTCCAATTTCCTCACTCTTTCCTCTAGTGATATCATGGCCAATACTTCAAAGCTTCACACCCATAGTGATTTTTTGGAAATCTAAACAATAATACATTGACATTGTTCACATGCCATATCATGGTGATCACAATTAATGATTAATTACAAGCTATGCTCGATTCTGTGTGGAAATAGATTTCAGCAAAGGGTTTTCAGTAGAAATATTTTTGATAGGTGAAAACTACTCATGGACTCAAAATTTGGATTATGAACCAATTTATATATGTTGTAGACCCCGTTTTGAAATAGGACATCTTGTTGCTCAATGCATTAAAGGTCCAAGAAAGTTTAGGAAACCTCAGTGTCAATCAACCTGGTGGGATGGCTCCAAGATAGAACATCAACTTATTTACAAGGAAGATTCACTTGATTCAGACCCACATAAGGAGGGGTGCAAAGATTTTTCTTTGAACGCCAGTGGAACATCTCTGCAAAAATATTCTCAGACTCATCAACTATGTGATGTCCCGTCCCCAAGATTAGGCCAACAGGGAGTGAATTAGTAGTCTATAGGTTCCTGTAGACTATAGTCAGGCATAAACAGGGAACCAGATGGAGAAATAAGGAGGAATTAAGGCTAAACGATAAATTAAGCCTAAATACTTAGGAAAAATCACTTAAGCCTAAGTCAACGAAGAATTAGAATGAAAAGGTGATAAGGGGGCACTTAATTGACAAATAATTCACTTAGGAGGAAAGGCGCCTAGGTTAAGTGATGTCAACAGAAAATTAGGTCGGGAAAGATATAAAGAGAGGAATTTGACCTAATTCCTCATTATGCATGATTATGATTTGATGTTGAGAGCTTCCAGAGGAGGAGGAGAGTCGACCTTATTGTTTTGTGGATTTCTGGAGGAAACCACCACCCTTGGTCGGTTTCAGTGTTGAGAGACACACCCTAGCCTATCGGAGATACCATCCAGATATTTCATCATACATTTTAGGAGTATTTAGTGTGGAGGGTGCAACTTAGCCAAGGAGGGCGCAAGCTAATTATGAGATTCAGAGATCTACAGTAGACAATGGTCCCGATTGCAGATTCGTTCTAACCTAGTGGAGATCTAGCCAAGGCACTTCTATTGAGACAGTCTTCATCAGATTTCGATGGTGGAATCTTGCAGAGCGACCCATACAGCTGTTTAGGGCACAGTCATTCTGGATAGACATTTGGCCTTGCATGCAAGGGTTCCCTATCAGATCCGGCCAAATCCTTCCAACCCATTTCATTACGGGATGAGACGATTGTTTTGAGCTACATAGCGGAAGATTCCGATGGTGGAATCCATTGGGGCGCATTTAGTGCCCAAGGAGGGGTCCAAACCCCCCAGGGGTTCAGATCTAGTGCCGTAGAGGTCCGTTCTGGGTTTCGTCAGACATTATTTCCAGTGCAGCAGCCAGGGCGCATTGATTGGAGCAGTTTTGAGGTCATTCTGACGGTGGAGTTTTGAGATCAATTTTTCCAGCTGATAGCGGTCACCGTGCTCATCCAGGATCGTTCATTTTGGTCATTCTATCCTTGCATGCAGAAAATCTATTGCCTTCTTGCGGTCACGGGTATTTCTTTGTTATTTGATTGTATTCCAGTACAAATCCATGAGATCTAACTGATGTTTAGTCTATATATTTCAGTAGGTGATTTGTATTCCCATGCATGCACTATTATTATTCATAATATTGAGCACTTGACATTCTATGATATTGCATGCGTCATTTTATGATTGTAAAACCTTTATTATGCTACATGCAACTATAATAACCTACATGCAACCATAATAACTGACATGCAAACACAATAAACAAAGAACATCTTCATCAACCACTAAAACGCATCCAGAAACCCCCAGTGTATCAGATCTGCACGCTGGAGCAGTAAGACAGTAGCAAATATCTTTATCAGCCGGATCAGGGATATTTCAGTGGTATCAGAGCTTTAGTCCTGCCAGCCTGTGACTAAAAACCATGAATTCAGTAGAAGAACCAGATGGTCGTGAGCATGAAGGTGACAAATACGTCACGTACAGTCGGCGAAAGGGAAGAAGGGACAAACCTAACTTTCCGCCTTTCCCTCCCAGTTCAGAGGAAGAGGAAGAGGCACTTAGAGAAGAAGAACGTCAAGCCGAGTGCGAGGCTGAGCACAAAGCAGAGAAGAGGCTAGGTGACAGGTATGAGCGACCAGAGGGCAGTGGTAAGGCCCCAGTAGATCCAGACATAGTCTTCATGTAGGTGATCAGTGACATGCTAGCTAGTCAGCGGACCATGTCCCAGTCTTTGGCTCAGGTAGAAGATAGACTGGCTATGATAGAGATTTCGGGAACTCAAGGCCCACATGCAGCACATGGGAACTCAGGGGCAGGCAGTAGACCCCAGTCACCCACTCGCACATACACCTCTGCAAGTAGGATTCCACGTCCATTATTTCCCAGTTTCCAGAGGGCAGCCCCAGCAGCAACACAGGTACCGATAGCTCAGAGACCGGCCACAAATGCGGAGGACATGACAGAGTATCGAAGAGAGTATGCGGCCATGGACCATGACTTCCAGTGGGACATGAACCTAGTCGAGTATTGTGGACTCTAACTCAGGAACCGTCCCAGAGAGCCACAAAGGAGAGGGCAGCAGCAGCAGCAGCAACAGTAGGGGCATAACCTTGACTTCATCCGCAAAGTTGGTAAACTCACCATACCATCTTTTGACGGATCATCCAGATGCACTGCCAGAGCTTGGGTACAGAAACTGGATACCTACTACAAGCTCAACCAGATGACGGAGGCAGAGGCCATCAGTTTCGCCACCCTACACTTGGAGGGTGAGGCACATGAGTGGTGGTATCATGGATTGGTGACATTGGGTCATGATCACATCACCTCCTACAGAGAGTTCACTGAGAGACTCATGGATAGGTTTGACAGTAGGGATCCAGAGATCCACTTCCGGAATTTAGCCCAGTTGAGACAAACTGGCACAACATAGGCATTCATTTCAGATTTTCAGAGGGTAGCAGTGGAAGTGATAGACATATCCGAGCCTCGTTTAGTCATGCTTTTCACCGAGGGGATCACAGAACCCTTGAGAGGTTGGGTGAAGGCATACCGCCCTCATTCATTGCAGGATGTCGTCTGACGCACTAGATTTGGCGGATTCAGTGCCAAAGACTAAACCCTTCACTAAACCCTTTGTACCGCAGAGAGACAAAGATCAGAAGAACCCTCCAAGGGAATGGAAGGGCAAGCCCAAGTTGGACGATGGCACACGATGGGCGTTGATGAGGAAGAAGCTTTGCTTCTCTTGCAGAGACCCTTGGGTCCCCGGACATAGATGCATGGGGAAGGGACAGATCCACTATATTGAGGTGGAATCAGGCAGTGAGGAGGAGGATGAGGATATTCAAGAACCTATAGACAGCGATTTAGAGACTGAGACCACCCATGAGCCAGATCAGCAGCCGAAGAAACCACAGATACCGACGAGGACCAAGCCCCAGGAGGAGGCCAAGCCTCGTAGAGAGGTGAAAGGGGGAACCATAGCCACCCTTTCAGGAGTGCCCAGGTACAACACTCTCAGGCTTAAGGGCCTTGTACAAGGGCAACGCATGACAACTTTAGTTGATGGTGGGGCCACCCACAACTTCATAGACGCATCATTGGTAGCCAGGAGGGGGTTACACACTGAGGAGTTTGAGGGATTCCATGTGGTAGTGGTGGATGGATACACGATGACATGTTTAGACATGGTCCCTGATCTTGAGGTCAAGCTTGGCAACTACACCCTGACTGACACATTTTATGTAGTTGACTTATCAGATACAGATGTTGTATTAGGGGTACAGTGGTTATATTCATTGGGGGATATTGGGTTCAACTATCAGACGTTGACCATGAGCTTCAGAGATACCAATGGATCAAGAGTTGTGCTGAGAGGTATGTCGATAGGGGCACCTCGGGCAGTATCAGCGAAGAGGATGGAACGTATTTTTTGTCATGGTGATGTGGCTTACGCAGCAGAGTGTTGGATCACCACACGAAGAGACGCAGAGGGTAGGGAGCAGTACCATCCACAGATCAGAGAGCTTCTGGGACGTTATGAGCCAGTGTTTGGGCCGATACCACCAGGAAGACCACCAGACAGAGGGTTTGAGCACATGATTGAGCTAGAGGCATGGGCTACACCGATGATTACAGCACCTTATAGACACCCCAAGAAATTTAAGGACGAAATTGAGAAAGCGATCAAAGAATTGCTCGCTATGGGGCACATCAAGCCCAGCAGGAGTCCTTTTGCATCTTCAGTAGTACTAGTACTGAAGAAGGATGGCACACTACGGATGTGAATTGATTACAGAGAGCTCAACAAGAAAACGATCAAGAATCGTTACCCTATTCCACGCATAGATGAGTTGATGGATGAGTTACATGGGGCAGTATTCTTCAGCAAGATTGACCTACGTTCAGGATACCATCAGATCAGCATCAGGGAGCAAGATATTGAGAAGACAACATTTCGATGCCATTTCGTACATTTTGAGTTTTTGGTCATGCCATTTGAACTGACCAATGCACCAGCCACTTTCCAGTCTTTCATGAACAATATATTCAGAGGACAGTTGAGGAAGTACATTCTGGTATTCTTCGACGATATATTGATATACAGCAAGACATGGGATGAGCATTTGGCACATTTGGAGACGGTCTTGCATATTATGAAGACTCAGTCTTTATATGCCAAGGAGTCCAAATGTGAATTTGGCATGAAAGAAATACTATATTTGGGGCACATCATCAATGGGCAGGGAGTACAAGTTCATCAGGAGAAAATTAGAGCCATTGTGGATTGGCCAACGCCCAAGAATCTCATGAAGCTGAGAGGATTCTTTGGGTTATGTAGTTACTATAGGCAGTTTGTCAAGGGATTTTCATAGTTGGGAGCACCACTCACAGACTTGACAAAGAAGGGTGCTTTTCATTGGAAAGAGGATTCACAATAGACCTTCACCAAAATGAAGGAGGTTATGAGTACATGCCCTGTTCTAGCCCTCCCAGACTTTTCACAGCCGTTTGTCTTAGAGTGTGACGCATCAGGGGTGGGGATTGGAGCAGTATTGATGCAGGGGGGCCATCCCATTGTGTTTGAGAGCAGGAAGATCGATGAGTCAGAGAGACTCTATCCTATTTACGACAAGGAGATGCTAGCAATCATCCATGCTTTAACCAAATTCAGGCAGTATCTGGTTGGCAGCAGGTTTGTAGTGAAGACTGATCACAATAGTCTCAAGTATTTTCTTGATCAGAAATACCTCAGCGAGAGGCAACAGAAGTGGGTCTCAAAGATCCAAGCCTTTGAATTTGATATTGAGTATGTCAAGGGAAAAAGGAATGTGGTGGCAGATGCCTTGTCCAAGAGACTATCAGGATGTTCGATGATGGATATCTGTATAGATTGGAAAGCTCATTTTTTGGTGGAATACTCCAAGAACAAATTTTCTTGTGAGGTAATTGATGGGTAGGTGATTGATGATAGGTACTGGGTTCTTGACGACATCATTTTATACAAGAACCGGATTTATTTGGTTCCAGAATCCACCCTGAAGGGGAAGATTCTGAAGGTGTGTCACGATTCACCAGCAGCAGGGCATTAGGGATACTTCAAAACTTATAGGCAGATCAGGGAGATATTCTCTTGGAAGGGTCTCAAGGATGACGTGATGAGACACATGCGGGAGTGCACGACTTGTCAGCAGAACAAGTCCGAGCAGACACATCCTGCAGGGTTACTTCAACCTCTACCCATTCCAGAGAAGAAATGGGAGAGCATTTCCATGGATTTCATTACAGGCCTCCCTAGGGTGCAAGGAAGGGACTGTATCTTTGTGTTGGTTGAAAGATTGACCAAGTTCACATATTTCTTCTCCATACCCACCGACTACAGGGCCATACAGGTAGCAGAGTTGTTCTTCAGGGAGGTATTCCGGTTGCACGGGTTACCCAGGCAGATAGTCAGTGATAGAGATGGGTGTTTCATCAGTGCTTTTTGGCAGGATCTTTTTAGATTGGCAGGCACAGAGTGAGCCACGAGTACCAGCTACCACCCACAGACAGATGGGCAGACAGAGATCATCAAAAAATGAGTGGAAGGGTATCTGAGGAACTATGTGTGGGGGCAACAACGCACTTGGGTGAAATGGTTACATATGGGGGAATATTGCTACAACACCACTTACCATATTTCCATCAGGATGTCACCCTTTAAGGCATTGTACGGATACGATGCACCCTCCTTTATAGATGTTTCATTTGGGGATAGCAGGGTCCCGGGGGCCAAGGATTGGGTGGAGGAGAGTCAGAGAGTATTGCAGTCAGCAAAGGAGAACTTGCAGTCAGCTTAGAATCAGCAGAAGATATATGCGGATCGACACATAGTTGAGCGCAGTTTTGAGGTAGGAGACTTGGTTTTCCTGGGATTACATCCCTACAGATAGTCCTCCTTAAAGAGGAGCAGAGCAGATAAATTGAAGCCCAAGTTCTATGGGCCATACAGAGTCATTCGGAGGATAGGGGAGGTGGCCTATGAGCTAGAGCTACCAGAGGGTAGCAAGATACATAATGTCTTTCACGTATCTTGCCTTAAAAAGGCGGTGGGACAACACATTAGCACTTCACAGGAGTTGCCACCCTTGGATGAGGAGGGTCAGCTGGAACTAGTACCCGAGGAGATACTAGAGCAAAGGGAATGCAGGTTGAGGAGTAGGATCATCAGAGAGTGCTTGGTTATATGGAGGGGTCTTCCAGTGGAGGATGCCACATGGGAGGGAGAGCAGATTTTGCAGCACCCAGGATTGATGTTGCTTGAGGATAAGCAATCTCGGGAAGGGAGGACTGTGATGTCCCATC
Organism: Picea glauca; assembly: GCA_000966675.3. Classification (NCBI taxonomy): domain Eukaryota; kingdom Viridiplantae; phylum Streptophyta; class Pinopsida; order Pinales; family Pinaceae; genus Picea; species Picea glauca. The sequence goes on from JZKD02S1979602.1 coordinate 24,844, forward strand.
CCCAAGATTAGGCCAGCAGGGAGTGACTTAGTAGTCTATAGGTTCCCGTAGACTATAGTCAGGCATAAACAGGGAACCAGATGGAGAAATAAGGAGGAATTAAGGCTAAATGATAAATTAAGCCTAAATACTTAGGACAAATCACTTAAGCCTAAGTCAACGAAGAATTAGAACGAAAAGGTGATAAGGGGGCGACTTAATTGACAAATAATTCACTTAGGAGGAAAGGCGCCTATGTTAAGTGATGTCAACGAAGAATTAGATCGGGAAAGATATAAAGAGAGGAATTTGACCTAATTCCTCATTTTGCATGATTGTGATTTGATGTTGAGAGCTTCTAGACGAGGAGGAGAGCCGACCTTATTGTTTTGTGGATTTTTGGAGGAAACCACCACCCTTGATCGGTTTCGGTGTTGAGAGACACACCCTAGCTTGTCGGAGATACCATCCAGGTATTTCATTGTACATTTCAGGAGTATTCAGTGTGGAGGGCTCAGCTTAGCCAAGGAGGGTGCAAGCTAATTAGGAGATTCAGAGATCTGCAGTAGATCGTGGTCCCGATTGCAGATTCGTTCCGACCTAGTGGATATCTAACCAGGGCGCTTCCATTGAGACAGTCTTCATCAGATTCTGACGGTGGAATCTTGCAGAGCGACCCATACAGTTGTTTAGGGCACAATCATTCTGGACAGACATTTGGCCTTGCATGCAGGGGTTCCCTATCAGATCCGGCCAAATCCTTCCAACCCATTTCATTACGGGACGAGACGATCGTTTTGAGCTACATAGCGGTAGATTTCGACGGTGGAATCCATTGGGGTGCATTCAGTGCCCAAGGAGGGGCGCAAACCCCCCAGGAGTTTAGATCTAGTGTCGTAGAGGTCCGTTCTGGGTTCTGTCAGACATTATTTCCAGTGCATCCGCCAAGGCGCATTGATTGGAGCAGTTTTGAGGTCATTTTGACGGTGGAGTTTTGAGATCGAGTTTTCCCGCTGATAACGGTCACCGTGCTCATCCAAGATCGTTCATTTTGGTCATTCTATCCGTGCATGCAGCAGATCTACTGCCTTCTTGCGGTCACAGGTATTTCTTTGTTATTTGATTGTATTCCAGTATAGATCCATGAGATCTAACTGACGTTTAGTCTATATATTTCAGTAGGCGATTTGTATTCCCATGCATGCACTGTTATTATTCATAATATTGAGCACTTGACATTCTATGCTATTGCATGCGTCATTTTATGATTGTAAAACCTTTATTATGCCACATGCAACTATAATAACCTACATGCAACCATAATAACTGACATGCAAACACAATAAACAAAGAACATCTTCATCAACCACTAAAATGCATCCAGAAACCCCCAGTGTATCAGATCTGCACGTTGGAGCAGTAAGACAGTAGCAAATATCTTGATCAGCCGGATCAGGGATATTTCAAACTATTAATGAATGAAGATTCATTTGTTTTGGATCCTCCCTTGGATAAGGCAAATGAGGAAACAAAGGAAACTAGGGAGACAACAATGGATTTAGAGAAAACTAGAGATACTCCTTCAAATGAAGACCCTCCATCACAGTAAGGATCAATTCAATAAGGATCGGTGGAAGAACTTGTTTTTCACTCAAATCCAAATTAGTATGTATCTAATGTGAATTGGGTAGATCATGCTAAAGAAGAAGAGATACAAGAACAATTAGAC
>JZKD02S1979602.1:40059-53872 GCA_000966675.3 Picea glauca
CCTCCAAATGACCAACTCCCCCTTCCTTATTCCCCCATCCACCATCTCCTTTCCTCATAAATTCCCTATCTACCCTTATCATTTCCTCATAAATTCCTTATCTACCCTTAATACAATAAATAATCATTTCATTTATGGTTGCATTATTTAATCCATTAATTAAATAATGATAAAATCTAATTAGTTAAATAATATAGCTGACTTAATTAAATTAATGATTTAATTGTTTAATTAACTTTATTACATTAATGACTTAAATTACATTACTTAATTATATTTATTAATTAATCCAATTGTGGCATTACATACACCCACCCTTCAAGAAACTTCGTCCCAAAGTTATGGTCATTCACAATATAAAGATAATAATAGCAGGATCAATATATCTAGATAAAATAAACAACATCATTAATATGTACTAGTGTACATCTGTGAGGAATGTATGCGTAGTTGGCACATACATAACTCGTGCGTGTACTAATGACAATAATTAACACATATAATGAAATTCTTGTATTATTCCAATCTAATAATCAATGGAATTAACTTCATAATGAATAATTTAACCATTTACAATATTAGCATAATCCTTCAATTATAATAATTTAGCACAAAGCAACATTAACCCAATAATTGTAATTTAGTTATGCATTGTTTTTTAAAGAACATAGAGAAGGTCATACACTTATGCTATAAGATTAAAACCCCACACACTGTCAACTACTTCTAACACCCTGCCTCCATGACCTAATTCCATCTTCCATCCCTATCCTTCATCTAATGGAATATCCTAGAGCATCAACTATATTGACCTAACTCCATATAGAAATTGTAAGTGGAAGTGTCAACTGTAACGTTCCCCTGACCAACCTCAGGCCGGGGTACACCACTCGAGAGCAACCACTCATGCTCTAACACCAGTCGGTAACATTCCCATCCTTCAGGCCGGGCCATGCTACTTTAGGGAACACTTTCGTTCCCATACTGCGGAACATATAGTAGCATACCCAGTAGTCAACTGAGCAATGCCACATAATTTTACTCTTTAAGCTGCATGCAACTAAGACATATACATACAGCATGCTCGTGAAATATTTACATCTAAACATAAACAAACAATTACTTTCTGTAACATACGACTTTTATGCTGAAATAACAGTAACTACATATATGCATCATTTACAGAGAATTACCCATAAACATACAAGCAATTACAATCACATATATTATAAACCGTAACATAGACATGTAAATAAAAAGCAACATATCATTTTTATCATACAACTGGTACTTATCTTGGAAAGATTGTCCCCAACTGCGTACATACCATCCACAAACCTCCCAGCCATAGACTACACTATGCATCACTCTCAATAGTGAGTCACCCCCGAGATGGGACTGAACTCCACCCAGGGTAAAGGGTTCCTATCTAGGCTAAGCTCATGGACAACACGAAAGACTTCGTCTCAGGTGCTCACTCAACTAACAACCTACAACCTCTCATTCCCCACATGCCTGTCTGACCCAAGGAAGTGTGCCCCTTCTCTACTCAACAGTCCCTCAGATGCCCCACTTCCCTTCCAGGGCTTCAACAACAGGCCGGATCAAAAGTCTCAGAGTGTTGTAGCTGCAGTCTAGCACCTTCAGGAATCAATCCCCAACAATTTTCTCGCTCAAAGAATTTCTCACGGTCCTAACAAACCACTTCTTCAATCTCCCTCCAAGCTAACCAGGTACACCAACCAAAAGGGCTACGGAAATAGGCTTTGGAATGGTGAAATGGTTGTCTCAAGGATAACGGAATGTATGAGTGAAAAGGGCATGGAATCATTTACTGGATAACTAAGTGTGGAGGAATCACTGTGAAGTCTTCATGAAAAGTGATTGTGCGAATAATGATCGTCGAGTTGCTGGTAAGGTATCCGTGAGAAGTCTCCCAATGAGCTAAGTTCCCCCATGATATGAATGCATGTCCCCAACTTGACACTTGTCATATCGAAAGTTACTTTTGTCCACTTGTCCCCAACTTTAGAACTTAGGATAAAATAATTATCCATACTTTATGTTTTAGGAAATATTAATAGAATATTCCCTTGACTTTTGGCCCTCCCTTTCCCTAACTGGTGAAGTTCAGTCCCCCATCTCTTTTATCGTGGTTAGTTTTCACACAACGATGTATTTATATTAATCATGAGACATATAGCGCACTGGCCTTTAACATCTAGGCGCTCTGGACTAATTCCAAAACATAAAAATTATGGCTTATAATACTGGCTCACCAACCTATAATGCATATCATGTACATAAAGGTTTTATGACCTTAATATTGTGCACACTTTAGTTACTGCGCGTGATATCCGCTAACCTCAAGGTTGCACGCTCTTTAGTTACTGCGCGCGGTATCCAGAAATGTGCACACTACATCACTTTACTGCGCAGTATATGCATGAACCATGCCATGAAAAGTGTATTACAAAATGATGTCTAGACAGCTCACTAGCTTAAATATGCTTGGATTACATTTGCAGTTGGGTCCGGCCAAGGGATATTACAATCCCCTCCCTTTATTTATGCACTCTCCTCAGTTCATCATGTACCCATATACAACAAAATTTTCAAAAATTCCTTTCAAAAATATGCGAGTATTCTGCCCGCATTGCATCCTCATGCTCCCAAGTAGCATCTTTAGGTCCGTACCAGGTCCATTGGACCTTTACAAGCCCTATGGCTCAATTCCAGAGTTGTTTGATTTTCCAGTCCAAAATGCGCACTAGATGCACTTGGAAAGTGCCTTCTTGCTCCACCTAAATAACATTCCAATCAATAACATGATTAGCATCAGGTATGTATTTCTTTAGCAATGATACACGGAATAAATTATGAATAGACATAGATGCAGGCAATGCAATCATATAAGAAACTAGACAAATCCTCTCTAGGATTTCAAATGGTCAACAAAATTTGGCTGCCAACTTGGCACAGCTTCCCAGCTTCAGGGAACTCTTGTTAGCTTTCACTTTTAGGAAAACATGATCACCCACTTTGAATTCTCTGTGGATTTTGTTTTTATCAACATAATGTTTCTTTCTGTCTTGGGCAGCTTTTAAATTCTGCTTAATTTTTAACATTTGGTCCTCCATCTCCTTGAGCAACTCTGGCCTGACTATTGTTCTATTAGTTGGGTTATCCCAGCTTGCTGGAGTATTTCACCTTCTACCATCAAGTGCTTCAAATGGGATCATATTCAATGATGCCTGATACCCATTATTATAAGTGAATTCTACTAAATGTAGGTAGTCTTCCCATTTTGATGGTTTATCCATCACATACATTCTCAACATATCTTCTATCACTCTATTCACCCTCTCTGTCTATCCATCATACTCAGGATGGTAAGTTGTACTAAAGTTTAGATTCATCCCAACTCCTTTGAACAATCATTTCCATAATATTAAGGTGAATTTTGGGTCTCTATCGGACACAATCATTTTAGGAATTCTGTGCAGTCATGCCACTTCCTTCATGAAAATATTAGCGACATCTGCTGCCTTGTGAGTAGTTTTTAGTGGATCAAAATGGGCATCTTTTGTAATCTTTTCCACTGCCACCATAATCGAATCATGTAGCTTGCATGTTCTGGGCAATCCCGTAATAAAATCCATTGTCACCACTTCCCACTTCCATTCAGGAATGGGAAAAGGTTGTAGCAATCCTGTTGGGTGCCTATGTTCTGCTTTAACTTTCTGGCATTCCATACATCTTGCGATATATTTTGCTATATCTCTCTTCATACCTGGCCAAAAGTATTGGCTCTTGACCGCTGCTACGGTTTTCTGATATTCAGGGTGCCCTGCATAAGGAACATTATGCATCTCATGCAAAATTATACGTTTCAAGTCCTAGACATTTGGTACAAAATTTTTGTTCTTGTGCAGTAGTAATCCATCTACTCCCAACTTATAAATATCCATCTTCTATGGTGTCTTACTTTGCTATAATTTTGTTATCAATTCTTTGTATTGCGGGTCTGTAATTGCAATCTCCATAATTTTGCTTTTAACATCAATCTGGTACATGCTGATGGTTGTAGCATGTAGTTCATGCACCCTCCTGCTGAGTGCATCAACCACTTTATTTTATTTCCCCTTGATATGCTTTATATCAAAGTCATATTCATATTCACTTAGAAATTCTAACCATCTGATTTTCCTAGCATTTAGATTTGACTGATCAAATAAATATTTCAAACAATTGTGATCTGTTCTTAGCTCAAAAATTTTCCCCATGAGGTAGTGTCTCCATTTCCTCAGGGTATGCACTATGGTTGCCAACTCCAAATCATGAGTGGCATAGTTTCTTTCATGCTCCTTCAACTTCCTTGATTCATAACATATCACAAATCCATTTTGATTGAGGGCTCCACCAAGTCCTTCATTACATGCATCCGTGCATACAATGAAATCTTCATTTGGGTCTGCAATCCTTAGTATTGGAGAACTTGTCAATAATTGTTTCAAATGTTCGAAACTCCTTTCACAGTTCGACGTCCACTGAAACTTCATACCCTTTCTTCGCAAGGAAGTGATTGGGTGTGCTATCTTTGAGAATCCTCCAATGAATCTCTTGTAGTATCCTGCAAGGCCCATGAATGATATGACCTCTGTCACATTCTTTGGTGCTGACCATTCTCTAATGGCTTCTATCTTCTCAGGATTCACTGCTATCCCATCCTTTGAGATGATATGCCCCAAATAATGAATCTGTTTCTAATAAAATGAGCACTTGCTCAATTTGGCATATAACTGACATTCCCTTAATACATGCAACACCATCCTCAAATGATTCTCATGCTCTTCCTTTGACTTGGAATATATAAGAATTTCATCCAAAAAGACAATGACAAACTTGTCCAAATACTCTCGGAAAACACCATTCATTAAGTACATGAAAATAGTCGGTGCATTTAACAACCCAAATGGTACCACTGTGAACTCATAATGACCATACCTTGTCCTGAACGCAGTCTTGTTAATTCTTACCTAATGGTATCTTGATCTGAGATCTATCTTGAAAATATCTTTGGATCCTTCAATTGATCAAAAAGATCATCGATCCTTGGCAAAGGATACTTGTTCTTTACAGTCACTTTATTCAACTGTCTGAAATCAATGCACAATCTTAACGTTCCATCTTTCTTTTTTACAAACAAGACTGGGGCACCCCAAGGTGACACACTTGGGCGTATATACCCCTTTTTCAGAAGGTCTTCAAGTTGCATTTGCAACTCCTTCAATTCTTGTGTACTCATTCTGTAAGGAGTCTTTCACACGGGAGTTGCTCCTGGTGTCATATTTATAGAAAAATCAATGTCTCTCTTTGGGTGTAGTCCTGGTACTTCCTTGAATACATATTCAAACTCTTTTAGGACTGCATAATCCTTCAAATTTGTCACCTTGTCTTTAGGTGTCTCCTCCATATGATCTGCAAATATTTGACATCCTCTTCTATAACATTTCTTCAGCTGCAATGCTGAAATTTCTCTAACACCTACTGCCTTGGGAATTCCTTGCACTTTCCTTTGGTTCCCTTCTTCATCCAAGCAAGTGAATGCTTTGTTATGAAAATCCAATAGAGCATGATGTGGGTCCAACCAATCCATCCCATTTAAACATTCATAGGAACCTAAAGGTAAGATGTTCAAATCTGCTTTGGTGTTCAGTCCGTTCATGTCCATGAGACATGACTTAACCATCTCATTAACCTTTCTTTTGGCTCTTGTAGCCAGTTTTACCAACCAGGATTTCCCATGCTTGCTTCTTGGAAATTATAAACTTTCCACCATCTTAGGGTCTATATAACTATGACTAGCTCCTGAATCAATTAAAATAGCAAGGGTTTGGTTGTTGATCATACCTTCCACTTCAATCATGTGGGACTAATACTCTACTTTCTTGTTGTCCAGGGCTACATAAATCCTTGGCACATATCTTTCCATGTCCTATATTGTCTCATCTCGCTGTAGATTGTGAACAACCCTACCTTTTTCACCTCTGTGAGGACAATCTCTGAACCTATGGTCCCCTTTACAACCCCAACATTGCATAGGTGGTTGTCTTGGCCCTTGACTCCCTATGTCAATAGCTCTGGGTTCTTTAGGCGTTTGTTGTCCTTGTGGATTATTTCTGAAGAATGGTGGATTAACTCCTTTCTTCCTTTGATCCACTTTGAATTTCTTATTTTCTTCCCAAGCCCTTTGGAAAGATGGCCTTATTTTCTGTTGATCATATAGGCATTTATCTCTCCTTATGGTCTCTTCTAATGTCTTGGGATCATCATACTGTACTTTTTCACTGATGAACGATGGAAATCCACTTAAATACCTTTGAATTTTGACTGTCTCATCCTTTATGAAAGAGACATACTTCAACAGTTCCAAAAACCTTCTCTCATATTCATCTATGGTCATACTTCCAAGCTTGAGTTCAAAGAACTCTTTCATTTTCTTGTCATAGTATCTCTTATTCAAGTACTTCTTCTCAAAATACTTCTTTAATTCCTTCCAAGTAATACTTTTCTCTACAATGTGTTGTACCTGCACAAGTTGATCCCACCACATGGAGGTATTTCCTTTGAGTTGATAGATACCGATTCTACCTTCTACACGAGAATAATAATTATGCAATTGAAAATACTTCCTCATGCCTAGAAACCATGTTTCTGCATCTTCATCCTTATTGTGCTCACCATCAAATGTAGGATGTTTGATTTTGTTCATTTCTCCTCACAACTTATCCACCCCAAATATCTTATACCTTTCGATAGGGGATAGACTTAAGTTGTTGCATGCTCTCTTACGGGAATGCCTTTGGGAATGATGGTGATGTCTACTAGCACTTTTTACTTTTCTTTTCTTCTTTGAAGGTTTGTGATTCCCAGATTCACTTGAGCCACTCTCCTTAACCAATTTCTTTTCTATTCTGTTCAAACCCTCCAATATCTTCATGTTGAAGTCATCCTGCTACTCTTTGGATTTCATAATCCTTTCATTATCATCTTTATGGATTTGGACATCCTTCTGCAAATTCTTAATGGTCTCATCCATATTCATATCTTCATTCCTTTCTCCTCCATGTCCGTTGGAGTTCGTTCCTTCTGTGCCCAAATGGACATCCACCCCTCTACTCTTCTATGGATGATTGTAATTCCCCTGTGCCTCTTCCATTCCCATGGACTCTCCACTGGTCTGACCTGATCAAGTTGTTGTTAATTGTGCAAAACGTGCAGCCATCAAAACTAATCAGGCTAACAATTCAACAATTCATGAGAATATGCACCACTTCGATTCAACATACACATCAACATTATCACTCCTGGTTTCTTGGTGTTATCACCATGAAAATTCTAGATAAGACCCAAGTCTCGAAAACATAGACGCGCAGTGCCTTCCGAGATACACTTGTACAAGAAGGTGGTTTGTCGAAACCACTTTCGCCAAGACACGGTATCACATGTCTCAACATGTCAAATCCACTACTCGTTCTATACTTCGCAGCCATGTGACATCAACTGAACGCCGCCATGTAACGAACTCAAAAGATAATCATTCGAAATGGATTGGTCGAGCATGGCAACCCAACGCTCTTGTACGTAATATGTCTGCACTTCATAAATGGAATTCTATAATTACCACTCCCTAAGTATGAATATATCTGTGTATCCATAACCGAGGTAATCCCCAACTACTCGACTTTCTGATCTCTGTAAAAACACCTTTCGGTATCCACAACCTGAGATACATGGACAATGCTAAATCGAGTGAGAATGGTTATTCGAGCAACATGCTAGGACTTCCTATGAATAAGGAGGAAAGGTTCCTTGTGCACATTCTAGCAACTAAGTTTCATACAGAGCCGACTACAGACTCACGGTTGGAAGCCAGGTTGAATCCCACTATAAAGGATTTAGTCATCAATAGGCCAACCGCTAAGAAGAAAAGGAGTAAGTGGCATAACAAGGAGGAATCTATGGCTGAAGCGGCCGAAAGTGTTAGAGGGAATAAACCAGTCTAGTTAGATTCTTCCTTAAAGGCGGAGATCGCTAAGCTGAAGTAAGTCTTCAACTAAGATAAGCATGTCTTAGCAAATTTTGAACAGCCGGTAGCGGAGGTAAAGAGTACAAGAGATGATAGGCATGTTCTTCAAACGACCCTTTTTACAACAGGCTAACTGTTGTCATCACCCTTTTGTAATTTTGTGATTAATACGATTATATAAATACAAAAATGGATTTTAGACTGTTTTGTTACAATTTTTATCTGGTGATGTAATGAATCTTGTTTTCTTTTATAATAAGTTTTTCTTGTAATCTTATATTTTTATTTTCTTCCGTCTAAATCGAAGGAAATTAAAACTCATAATTCTTTTTAATTAATGCTTGGATGCGGTTATGTGTTTCTTTTTATTTTATTATTATGCAATTTAAACTCAAACTCATCGCCTTCCAAGCAACTTCACGCACATTAAACTTGACCTGTTCATTTATATTTATCGTGCATATCAATATTACAAGGTAAAATGATTCTTCGTGCACCTAAATCTACTGTGCATTTCTTCTTCGTCGCACCAACAAATCACGTGCATTAATCTTGTGTTGTGCGCCAATATCCATTGCGCACAGTTTTTGTACCGCGCACTGATATTCCACATGCATTTCGTCCTATGCATGCACCATGTCAAGTTTAACATATTCCATAGTGCCCAAATATTTGCACACACTACTGAATACATCGTCGCGAAACAACTTATACTCATACTTATGTGCATACTAACAAAACTCCTATGTGTTAAGCAATACTTGCGTACCCCATGTGCACAATACTATGTGTGTGCTCACCACGCAAGGATAAATTCAGTGCGTGCATCCACACGTAATGATCTTCCGCGCGGTGCCACAATTTACCGCACACACTGGCACGCCATCATTTTCCTGTGTGGTGCCAAAATTTACCGCACGCGTGCCAGCATGCCAACCTTTTTCCATGGACACTCTGTGACTCCAATTCTGGTCACTTCGAAGTTACTCTTCTGTGAATATTCACTTCAACTGAACCCCTCTGGCCCATCCAAGCTCAATGTTGGACTAAGGCTCTAATACCATTCTGTAACTTTCCCCCGACCAAACTCAGGCCGGGGTACGCCACTCCAGAGAAACCACTCATGCTCTGACACTAGTCGGTAACATTCCTAGCCTTCAGGCTGGGCCATGCTACTTTAGGGAACACTTTCGTTCCCATATTTCATAACATACAGTAGCATACCCAATAGTCAATTGAGTAATGCCACATAATTTTACTCTTTAAACTGCATGCAACTAAGACATATACATATAGCACTCTCATGGAAGGTTTACATATAAACATAAACAAACAATTACTTTCTGTAACATACAACTTTTATGTTGAAATAACAGTAACTACAGATATGAAACATTTATAGAGAATTACCCATAAACATACAGGCAATTATAATCACATATATTATAAATCGTAACATAGGCATGTAAATAACAAGCAACATATCATTTTTATCATACAACTGGTACTTATCTTGGAAAGATTGTCACCAACTGCGTACAGACCGTCCACGAACCTCCCAGCCATAGACTACACTGTTCATCACTCTCAACAGTGAGTCACCCTCGAGCTGGGACTGAACTCCACCCCGGGTAAAGGGTTCCTATCCAGGCTAAGGCTCATGGACAACAGGAAAGACTCTGTCTTAGGTGCTCACTCAACTAACAGCCTAGAACCTCTCATTCCCCACATGCCTGTCCCACCCAAGGAAGTGTGCCCCTTCTCTGCTCAACAATCCCTCAGCTACCCCACTTTCCTTCCAGGTCTTCAGCAACAGGCCGAACCAGAATTCTCTAAGCGTTGTAGCTACAGTCTAGCACCTTCAGGAATCAATCCCCAACAATTCTCTCGCTCATAGAATTTCTCACGGGCCTGACAACCCGCTTCTTCAATCCCGCTCCAAGTTAACTAGGTACACCAACTAAAAGGGCTACGGAAATAGGCTTCGGAATGGTGAAATGGTTGTCTCAAGGATAACAGAATGTATGAGTGAAAATTTCATGGAATCATTGACTAGATAACTGAGTGTGGAGGAATCACTGTGAACTCTTCGTGAAAAGTGATTGTACGAATAATGGTCGTCGGGTTGTTGGTAAGGTATCCATGAGAAATCTCCCAATTAGCTAAGTTCCCCCACGATATGAATGCATGTCCCCAACTTGACACTTGTCATATTGAAAGTTACTTTTGTCCACTTGTCCCCAACTTTAGAACTTAGGATAAAATAATTATCCATACTTTATGTTTTAGGAAATATTAATATAATATTCCCTTGACTTTTGGCCCTCCCTTTCCCTAACTGGTGAATTTCATCCCCCCATCTCTTTTATCGTGGTCGTTCTTCTCACAATGATGTATTTATATTAATCATGATACATATACAAAATAGGTACACTTCCCTTTAACATCTAGGCACTCTGGCCTAATTCCAAAACATAAGCATTCTGGCTTATAATACTAGCTCACCAGCCTATAATGCATATCATATACATAAATGTTCACTGACCTTAATATTGCACGCAGTTTAGTTACTGCGCACGATATCCGCTGACCTCAAGGTTGTGCGCTCTTTAGTTACTGCACGCGGTATCCATAAATGTGCACACTACATCACTTTACTGCGCGGTATATGCGTGCACCATGCCATGAAAGTTGTATTACAAAATGATGTCTAAACAACTCACTAGCTTAAATATGCTTGGATTACATTTGCATTTGGGTTCAGCCAAGGGATATTACATCAACTACCTTGACCAAGCTTCCCCAGCAGGAAATTGTCAGTCATCATCACACGTCTAGAGCAGCATTGCCTAACACCATCCTTCCATGACTCCAGGTTTTGAAGGATACCCGGTGGTAAATACCTCCATCCCTCCTAATATAACTAGGGTTGACACCCTATCATGGACCATATGGTGGCACTGTGTTGCTGGGAATTTTGTCATCGTATATTCAGTTTCAAGAAATCACGCTACCTAAAACACCTACACTTGCCCACATATCATAGCATGTAATGATCCCAAGCCAAATTCTTTCTCGGAATCACTAACTACTACTGATCTATTGATGTGCGAGTATTTATTGAGCTATTAAGTGCATACAAGATTCATCAACACATGAAGATCACAATATATTCAAGATGTAGAAGCACAAGCAAAGATCTGACCTTTTTATTATGAGCAATGTAAGATCAATACAATAGATGGCCGATCTAGCATAAACCTCAGATGGATGTACAAGCAATAGATATGAGCTACTACAAAATTCTCCCGACAATACAAAATAATCCTACAAAGGTTGGATATACCATGAAGACTAAATCAAGTAGATCTGAGTCGTACTAATGCTCAACCTCCAAGCTGGAAAGTGCCACGCCCTGCTAGAATGTTGAAGCCCTCAATAATTCATCCCTGCTACCAAAAGTGTCTAATCATCCCAAGAAATATGCCAAATGATAGATCGGGCAACTGTAAGGACAACCCAGATGTCCAAATCTCCAAATCCACTCTCAAACCCTGTAGATCTGAATTCCTCTACTGAATGGTGCACCCCACTGGATGACTGAAACCCTAGTTGGTTCGACCCTGATGAAGGAGGCCTCCAAATGCTCTGAAACTCTCCAAGAATATAGATTGGACTATGAGAATCCCGTGGGAGAAGTTTCAGACTCAGATCTCAAGCAGATCTCCCTAGATCTAAGTTTTACTAAATCATAGGGCGTCCCCTATGGCTCCAAGACATGCCAATCTGCAAACAAATGTAGAATGATGATAACCCTCTAGAAAATCCCTCAAACTAATGGTCCTTCCCCTGCAAACAAAACCCAACTGTCAGAATGGCCCCAGGCCCTCAGGATAAGCTGGATCAAACCTCCCTCTAGATGATGGTGCGCCCTTGTTGGAAACACAAGAACAATACGGTCTGCTACCTTTTGAAGCGTTAGATGGAGATGGGCTAAGACTAGAATGGTGTGGAGGAGAGTTTCATCCCCGAGACCAAGCTGCGGAACAAGGTGAGTGGATATTTCACCACTGAGTTGCTAACAAGGGTTTGTACAGCAAAACCCCCAAATTGAATGCTCAAGAGCAATAGCAAATGTTAATCCAAAAACAGAATGAGTAATAGGTGCGCCCCAGCCTCTTACTTATACTTTTCCTTCTAATTCTTTGTTGAGTTAGTTTAACTCCCAGGGTTAATCTTTTGTTCTTATGTTGAGTTATCTTTTACTCCTTTATCCTTTTCCTTCCTTAAGTCAACTTAAAAATATAACTTTTAACTTCTTGAATTTCCACCCTTCAGTGTGAGACTATGACCTAGTGGGGGTGCCCAGGCCACTGAGTCTCCTCATCACCTCTCTAAGAGGTGGGGGACATTACATAGCAATGCATTTGAAATGACATAATTTAACATACAATGATTCATACCATATTTTTTATCGGCCAATGTTCACAAAATCAACCATTTATGATCATCATTATTTGGCTATTGCATAGCCCATTAATCTGTAGGTTAGTTTATAACAAAAACTCATGCATATCCACACACTATTAAGATGTAAATGCATTAACTCGGTATCCATGTACCAATATTTTTTAAATTCAAATTTTCAAGATAGAAATAGGTTGCATAATATCCCTCATAAATCACATAATGATAAACATTCATAGTATTTACATTCACATAGGTCCATATGTCCAAAATTTAAAATGTCAAGTTAATAGTGTTCCACAGATAATAAGCAAATGAAGATACGACTATGCCATAGATAATTCTAGTTGTCTAAGTCAACACGGTCATTACATACACCCATCCTTTAGGAAAATTCATCCTGAATTTAAGGTCAAAAGTGTGGGATGGTCTCGACACATGGTCTCTATGTCCTCCAAGGTAGTAGATCATGAGCTATATTGGTCCCACTAGACCTTCATTTGATTGAAATAAGTTGAAACTATTAATACATTAATTGTTTCTACCACCATTTAGTGGACCTCTATTGTGTCCAAACTTAAATTTTACTACCACTTGTGATTTAGTTAATGTTAAGACACACTTCTCTTATAGAGTTATTCTTCCTAAGTTCCATGTAGGTTTCGCATAAAGTATAACATGTTGGTTTGACTACTAGTTAAAACCTTTACTCATTATTGATTTTCTTGTTAAGAAAGTCTTACATTGAGATTTAAATAACTTTCATTAAGCCATGCATATAATCTCGCTTATAATACCTTGCTAAAAATAACCGATTACTACTAACTTGATTATCGCTCTAACTCAAGTGATACAACACATATGCCATCACCAAATCTCCCCATATTTAGGAACATTGTCTAAGATATTTCTAACTTATTGTCATGTGATGTCATCACTTCATAGTTTGGTCATTGTCCTCAATATCACTTTCTTATTGAGTCATACAAATTAGATCTTGACAAAGTTAAATGTTTAGCACATGATTATTTTCATCATAGTCAAGGATAACTATGATTTCTATCGACAATTCATTATCAAAAACATGCCTATAAGTAATGAGCACCATGTCTACCTTGATTTAGTGAGCATTACAAATCAAGAGTAAGTTTCCTACTAGGGTTCATTCCACATTCCACAGTCACTTGTCTTAAGGAATTCTTTTCTCACAATTGTTCTTCATATGTCTCAACTTTATATCCTTTGTACCTACAT
>JZKD02S1979613.1:23581-39795 GCA_000966675.3 Picea glauca
AAGCAATCAACAAAGTTCTCACTACTATGCTTCGATGGATGGTAGGAATTCATAAGTCAAATTGGAACACGATGTTTTTCTCAACATTATGGGCCTATCAGACATCCGTTAAGTCTGCCACTAGATTCACACCTTTCTAGTTAGTATATGGTATTGAAGCAATTTTGTCGATTGAATGTGAGATCCCATATTTGAAACTAGTCGTCGAACATCTCTCTAACACTTCTGCTGAAGAGGAACGTATTTTGTATTTGATGCAATTAGATGAAACCCGTCGTGATGAAACCTTAGTTATTGAAACTCATAAAAAGCGTGTTAAATCCTAATATGACAAGCATGTCAAACCACACATTTTTTTTGAGGGTGATCTAGTTATTCTTTACAAGCAAGATCGTGATTTGCTGGGGGCCGATAAATTTGAGCCCATGTGGTAGGGTCCTTATATTGTGAAATGAGTGTTGGCGAAGGGAGCTTATGAGCTAGTAGATTATGATGGAGTTCCTTTGAGTAAACCCAGAAATGGGCTTTACTTGAAAAAGTACTATGTTTAAGTTATCTTTGCATGAGTGCTGTGTATTTTTAGTGTATCATACTCTTGTGTGCTTTTTTGTTGTTTGGTTCCACCTTTCGACTGCTTACCTTGCATTGTTCTTGGTTTCCAGATGTCGGTGTCTTCACTACCTTACATTGGTTTCACTGATGGCACTAGTCGCAGTACTCAAAACTTAACGTCTATTGCTTGTGCAATCTATACACCTACGGATGAACTAATCAGTCTACATGGTGTATGCCTTGGTCGTGCAACCAACAATATTGCAGAATACAATGTAGTTATCGAGTTATTGATTGACGCTGTTTCACTTGGAATCTGCCATATTATTGTATGAATGGATTCACAGTTAGTAGTCTTACAATTGAGTAACGTTTATTCCATCCAGAGTCCTACTTTGTTAAGGGTATATTTACAGATTCGCCTCTTGGAACGTCATTTTGATTACATTGAATATCAACACATTCCTGGATGTCTAAATACATTAACATATGCATTAGATAATTATGTGTTAGACAGACATTTGAGACATTTATAAAATCCAACCACTTTTTTGTACATAAAACATGTAAGTTGATAGGAGCCGTATATTCATAACGATAAAAGTTTACAAAAAGTGTTTTTGTCCGAAGACCAAAATATAAAAAATGTGAAGCACATGGTTTCATATACAATAGATCATCAATGATGCTGCTTGCTATAACACGCGATTGCCCATGCTACTCTACGGAGCAGTCGACTGATGGATGCAGACACACCCACTGTGTGGCATTGATAATGCCCAAGAATCTCATCTATTGTGGCATCATGGACATTCATTGTGAGCCCATCCATATTTTTTTCTATGGCCTCTAGATCAGAAGCAACTACTCCTGCTACGACACCTCTCTCCCCTCGCATCTGGATAGGGGATGAACCTGGAGGATGATAAGGTTACCACATCTGCATCATCGAAGAGCACTCGATTAGTCATCAGATAAAGAACATAAAAAACATTTTATATCATTAAAAAAAAAAAAAAAGACATTATATAATTTTTTTTTCCTTCTTACCTATGTCCCCCCACTGGGAACCTTAGGGAAGAGCTAGGTCCGGATCTCCACAAAAATCTAACCCGGTGTAGGCATAATCATCGACCATGAGCATTTGAGTCCTCAACCACTCGAAGAAGACATCATTATACCTGAACATGTGACTGCCTCCATGTCTAGCCATGACGTATACCCACATCTTCATCCTCAGATCTTATGGAGTAGGTATACCCCACTCTACCTGCAAGTGTAAGACTGGGACCCTCTCTAAGAATAAGGATACCAAAATAGAATCGTATCTGAATTGTTTCAACCCACCACTTTTGCACTTGGTAAGTTTCTTTTTCATACTTTTGAGCACCCGTTCACACCAGTTGAAGACTCGGGGCTCCATACACTCCAATGCATACTGAAAATGGCTCTGTCGAGCCATGTGGGGATCTGCACTCCCTACCATGCGAGTAATAATATAGAGGATAGTCTGCAAAGGCAAGTCTCAGACATCCCTGACCATCCACAAATTCATATGTTGGGTCCTACTTGAGTCAATGCTGGCAAGACCATTTTCATGTCGTTCATATGTTCAAGAGAAGTCCAACCTAAAGAAGCCTTCTATTGAGTCGACCATATGCAGTTATAAATATTCTACCATGTTGGTATTCCCTATGTCAGTTTTGAATCACTTCATACTCCGATCTATCTCAAATATATTACATATTTCATGTCATTGATGGGGGAATACATCAAATCCATCATATGACGAGTATTTCCTGTCGACTTCAACTCATTATTTGGGAACAAGACTTACAAATATTTCAGTACATTAGAGCCTGCATGCCTCAATGGTAGGTTTCTTCGCTTTCAACAGTTGGTTCACATCATTGACCCCTGATTGGGAGATTCCATCAAGTGTTCGACTTCAACTTATTTATTCACATTCGTTGGATTGTACTAGGGTACCTTGGGATTCATTGACATCAATGGTGATTTACCTCGCACTTGTTAACAATTTTCATCATTGATCGGTAATCAAGTGGTTTCTACCATGTTCGACTTCGACACATGTAATCACATGGTTATATTCGTACTTAAGGGCGATGGAAATGAAGACCCTGGATCTCATCATTCTGATCCAGGTTGCGATGGAGTATGCATGAATTAGTAATGGCACATACTTCCACTATGTAGGTCTTGTGGCTATGTACGAATGTTGAATTCTTTATTGCATAGATCCCCAATGTATTCTTGGTGGCTATGTCGATTCATAATGACATGGATCCACAGTGTATATTTAGTGGCTATGAATCACTTGAACTTTTGTAATCTAAGTATGGGAATGCCTACCTGAGACGATGGTATATTTTTATGCAGATGCTTGATTGTTTGCAGGTTCCCAATCGGTGCGCTCCTTGTTCGACACACACATTCTACAAAGTATTTCAACTGTCATGAGTTCCAACTTCATACTTTGGGGGGAATTTTGTTACACATTATTTTGGTCACCCCAGTCATCCACTGACAACATGTGTTCATGTTCCCTGAAAAGACAAAAGAGTCTTTCTCCATGAAGAGAGTGATTTTCTTTCCTTTCTCAAAATCCTTATTAAAGAAGGTTGTCGCACCCTGCAATATGCATGGGGTGTGATGATGCCTAATCATCACATGTTTCTCTAGATCTAGACCGTGACATTGCCATAGGATTCCATATTCCTAGGGTGTGATGATGCTAAAAGCTAAGGAAAAGACAAACTTCAGGAATGTTCTAGAAGGGGGTATTCTAGAAGGTGAGGTGCCCTCTGAACGGTTTCGATCTTACTCACTTTTCTGATTTAGTGGGATCATCCTAATCTCCTCATCCATCTCTCTTTCACACTATATAAAGAGGGATCTCTCATGGAAAAGGCTAAGGTTGAATAGGCTAAGATTTGTATGGAGAGTTCTACTTCAAATTATTCTTGAGAGCTTTGCTTTAGTTCTACAAGTTACATAGTGGATATTATTCATTCAAAGGCTTTGGAGCAAAGGTGTGTGTGTTAGATAAAAGGGCCATTGAAAGGGGACCTTGCGACGCCAAGGCTTTGGTTGTATTTTCCACTTTCTATTTAATATGATACAATGAAATGTTTCTTTCCCATAAAACTAGTCTTGTTTTATTGTATGATTCCTTGATCACATACATAGGTTCTTGTTGAGTATATTGTGTTGCTTTCACTTTGGTTGGCTTGTGTTCCCTTGCAGGTTCAATATCATAGGCGCATTGGAACGGAGCTAGGATGGCAATGGAAAGAAGAAACGAGATTTAAAAGGTATGTTGTCTATCTCTTGTTAGCTAGTAAACTTAATAATTAGAGCTTAGGGAAAGTCTTATCTTTTGTTCTATTTTGTTCTAGTTTCAGGTGGAACTAGGGAGATCTGTTTGTGTTTGTACTTACCGATTAGTCCATTAAAAACAATTAAGGGAGTTGGCAGAACTTCATTTTGGTTGAAGTCCGGAAAACCTCTCAGGATGAGTGAAGTGTTGTATGTACCTTGACTGAAGAAGAACCTACTCTCTATCTCTGCTATGGAGGACAAAGGGCATGCAATGGTATTCATATATGGATAGATTCTCACTTGGCCAAAAGGATTAAGTCTTGAATCAACAAAGGTCATTAGTACTCGTGATGACAATCTCTACAAGTTGACTCGCCAGCTAGCTCATGCCTTGGTACATGACAGTGATAATTTACGCGAGCTTTGGCACATGATATTGGGACACTTACATCACCAAGCATTGCTTGTATTAAGGAGGATCATTATAGATATTCCATATTTTGGAACTGAACATTAGGGAGTATGCACAAGTTTTTCACTAGGAAAGAATGTCAAGGCTGCTTTTTCGAGCAGTGACAATAGGTCAAATGAGATGTTGGACCTGGTACATTCTGATTTGTGTGGACTAATGTCAGTTCCATATGTGAGTGGTTGACAATATTACGTGACCTTTATTGATGATTATTACAGGATGACATGGATTTTCTTCACAAAGACCAAGGATGAAGTTTTCAGTCGATTCATGGAGATCAAATCTCTGGTGGGGAATCAGACATGAAAGAAGATCAAGGTTTTGAGGTTAAATAACGGGGGTGAGTATACCTCCAAAGAGTTCAAGAAATTCTATAAGGAAACATGGATTAAGAGGGAGCTGACAATGCCTTTCAACCCACAACAAAATGGGGTTGCAAAGAGGAAGAACCATACCATAATTGAGGTTTCCAAGGCAATGTTACATGACCAAGATCTACCCATGATGCTTTGGGAAGAAGCATGAAACATTGAAGTTTATGTTCATAACATGAGTCCTTATAGGATCTTGAAGGAAAAGACTCTTGAGGAGGCATTCACAGGAGTAAAATCTAAAATACGGAATTTGAGGATCTTTTTTTGTATAGTCTACATCCATGTTTATGAGGAGAAGAGAACGAATTTGGAACCTTCCGGAAGAAAGGGCATACTTGTGGGATAGAGTGAGACTCTTAAGGCCTACCATATCTACATTCCAAACAATGATATGTTGTGGTTAGTCAGGATGTTAGGCTTGAGGAGAATTTGGCTTTCAGGAGGTCCCATGAGATCACAACAGGTGGTGAGGTTTAAGAGGCACCAAAGGTTGATGAGAGTACAGTTCCATCCCTTACAGAGGAGCAACGCTCAGATCATGAGGATGAGTCAAAGGAGTTTGTGGATCCAGTGGATCCTCCTAATGACTATGACACAAGATCTAGATGGCTTCGAGAGACCTTGAAGGATGTCGAGGGATATATAGGTCCTAGAGACGCCAGTAGGGAGAGAAGACCTCCGCATAAATTTTTCATCTATGTGGCTCTTATGAGAAATATCATTGATTATGAGCCTTCTAGTTTTGAGGAAGCAACAAGTTAGTAGGTTTGAAATGATTCTATGATCGAGGAGTACTAATCCATCATGAAGAATGATGTATGGGATATAGTTATGGGACCGAAGGGGAAGTCGGTAGTGACTTCCAAGTGGATCTACAATATCAAGCATACTGCATATGGTAGTATCAAGAAGTATACGGCAAGGTTTGTAGCTAGAAGGTTCTCCCAGAAAGATGAAGTAGACTACAAGGAGACCTTTTCCCCAGTGGTCAGGTACTTCTATCAGAATGGTTTTTCTCTTTCTTTAGTTATGAAGTGGAAGATCCATCAAATGGATGTGAAGACAACATTTCTCAATGGTGTGATTGAGGAGGAGGTATAAATAGAGAAACCTCAAGGATTTGAGGTATATGGGAGAAAAACTCATGTGTGTAGGTTGAAGAAGGCATTATATGGACTCAAGCATGCACCTAGAGTATGGTACTCAAGTATTGATGGGTATTTGCAGAGCTTGGGCTTTTCCAAGAGTGATGAAAACCCCAACCTATATCTCCTATAGGTTGGTAATGATCCTCTCATATTGGTGTTATATGTCGATGATTTGTTTCTCACAGGAGTTGAAAAGATCATTATTAGGTGCAAAAAGGAATTGGCCTTAGAGTTTGAGATGAAGGATATTGGATTGATGCATTAATTATTGGGATTAGAGGTGTGGTAGCACCCAAGAAAGATATTCCTCGGACAAGGGAAGTATGCAGTTGAGATACTGAAGAGATTCAGGATGATGGACTGTAAGTCCATGACTACACCTATGACGACCAATCTGAATACATTGGGGGCCTCAGACTCAGACTTGGTGGATCCAAAAATGTATAGGAGTTGATTGGGTCATTGATGTATCTAGTTAATATTAGACCAAATATTTGTTTTCTTGTCAACACCTTGAGCTAGTTCATGATAGAGTCGAGGCAGGTTGATTGGGTTGCAACAAAACATGTGCTCATGTACCTTCAAGGTATGGTTGGATTTTTTCCGATATATTTAAGAGATGATGCAGTGAAACTGCATGGATATTTAGATTCGGATCGGGAAGGTAGTGCAGTTGACAGGAAGAGAACTTCTAGTGGTTGTTTCAACTTGGGATCAACAATGGTTTCTTGGTAAAACAAGAAACAAACTTATGTGGCACTTAGCTTACCAGAGGTAGAGTATATGGAAGCTAGTTTGGCAAGTTGTGAGGCTATATGGATTTGTAAGCTTCTTGCAGGATTATTTGGTCAAGAGTTGGAGCCCACCGTGATTCACTGTGACAATTTGAGTTGTATCAAGCTCTCAGAGAACCGAGTGATTCATGACAGGTCAAAACACATTGAGATCATATACCACTTTATCAGAGACATAGTACATAAGGGAGCTATGAAGGTCCAACACATTTCCACAGATGAACAGATTGTAGACATTCTCACCAAACCCCTAGGGGAAGTTTGTCTACTTAGAAACAAGCTAGTAGTGGTAGAGAATACCTCCCTTACTAAGACATAGGGTTGATTTTGTAGTTTCGAGAGGTATTCCAATAAGAGGCTGAGGTGTCAGACATGTGGGAATCTTCATTGGCACCATAACAACCTTTCGTTTTAGTGAAATCAGCCTTGGAATGAGGCTAGGTCATCATGGGCAAGTTGATGGGATTTGTGGGCTTGTGATGGGGTGTCACACCCACAAAGAGGAATACAATACTCTAATTAATTGCTGATATTAGGAAGAGATCCTAACTCACTCATTGGACTTGTATATAAAGAAGAGTGGTCATTGTGACATTTCATTATAGTGGTATCATGGAGTTAGCATAAGTGAGTAAACACTTGTGCTAGGGAGCATGAAAATTGTAGCAAGGAGATTTATACACATAGGAAATCTGTCCTAGGGTTTCTGAATCACATGTGGGAAGTGAGGAAGGACACATGTGTGAAGGAAACTGCAAATAGAAAATTGTACGAAGGTGTCCATACAATATTTTTGTACATGTACGTGGGTTGAAGTGGGCATAATTGCATATGTATGTAGGCTGAAGTGGGCATAGTCACATATGTACACGAGTTGCAGTAAAGTGAATCATGTACATTCGTATAATTTTTTTGGGGCAGGAGCAGGTCCGTACGTGCTGATGTTAATAGCAGTGAAGGTTATGTCATCAGGCCGCAAATGTGGTTTGGAACAAATTTTTGGACATAAGAAATTTCCAGAGATTTGCTGAGGTTTGATTTTCTGATTTTTCTGGTTATTGGAAGATAAGGTTGTCCTCCTATTTTGGTGAAATTGTATTGGTTGGGAGGGTTGTTTTTTCCCACATAATTTCTAATTTTGACAAAGTTACAGAACATAAAATTTGTGTCTCATGTGTATTGATGATTCATCTCTTATCTTGTTGTTTCCGTTGCATATATTTTCAGTGTAAAATTGTTCAATGCTGAAAGCCAGGTTTTACTATTAGCTCACTAGGAATAAATTTTCAGATTTGAAAATTAGTCACATAGAGTTGCATG
The DNA here is from genome assembly GCA_000966675.3 of Picea glauca. Classification (NCBI taxonomy): domain Eukaryota; kingdom Viridiplantae; phylum Streptophyta; class Pinopsida; order Pinales; family Pinaceae; genus Picea; species Picea glauca. Next base: position 31,584 of record JZKD02S1979613.1, read on the forward strand.
TGAAAATTGACATCAATATCTATCTGGTGAACCCCTGTGGCATGTGGGTGGGCCTTATTGGAAGGTATCATCAAAATCATATTGGTATCTGCCTTCATGAGTAGAACCTTCTTTGGGGTCACACAAGAAGATCCATCACTGTCTGATTCCCCCATCCCAAGCCTCACAAACATACCCAACTTTGAAATCCACCTTATTTTTATCAACTATCCAACCATCGCCTTCTCCTTCCTCATACCCTTCATATTCTCCCTTATCCCGTTTTCTAATAAAATCATAGCTATTTAATTTATCCCGACATTCCCATTTGGTCGTGGGGCTGTTGCAGCCAATAGATTTGTACAATTTTACCATTTGGGTTTCATTACTTACTTGGGAATTATCTTCCAGAGAGAGTCCTTGCAACCTTCAGCCCAGGTTAGAGACCGATGGATTCAATATGTTGTCAGTGGAATGAGAATAATCATCTTCATCATATAAATACAAGATGTCCAAATGCCCTTCCCGATTATGTGAAGTTCCCATATCAAGGATCTCTATATTTGGTTCTCGAAAATCTCGAGGTCAAAAAGAATAACCAACAATTGTAGCAATAAAACTATTGATGTTTGTAGCATCAGAAAAGTACTTACACATAGGTCTAAGTGTCTAGAAGTGTGGAAGTCATCCAAATCCTTCTACCTTGAGACTTTACTTTAATTAAAGGAATTATTAAAGTAAAGTTCTTTTATTAGTGAGTTGAGTTTTATTTAAAGAAATTATTTAATTAACATTAGTGAATTAAATAATAGTCATTGATCTCAAGTGAAGTGAGAAGTAATTTCAATTGTCAATCACTTTGAAGATTAGGGTTAGGTCATAACACAATCTTATAAAAGCAAGGCTAGGGTTGAGGAAGACACTTGTGTGAGATATTGAGAGAGATTGTTTGACAAAGAGAGCAGAGAAAGACTTTTTCTCAAGGAGATCTTAGATAGGTGGAGAAGTAATTCCATTTATATATCAAGTCAAGGAGAAGAGAGAACATAGGAAGTCACAAATGGGTTTTAGTAGATTGGGGCCACAGTAGGAAGGTCATGTCGTACAAAGTTGTCATATATTCTTTGTGTGTGTGTACATGGGTTTCAATGGATACAAGCATGTATACACGGGTTTCAGTGGAGACAGGCGCATATACGTTGGTTTTTTTAAGGAAATGAGCATACATATCAGGAAATGTAAAAAAATGGGGTCTACAACATATAAGGTGTTGCTAGGGTTTACAATTACTGTCTATCATTTTCTGTATTTCTTCGTGGGCCATTTTCCCAGGTACGAGAGCCCTTGTAAGCTTTGAAGTTATTTGAATGACAATCTTAGCTGACGTGAAAACTATCTTTGTGTATTGTGTTTAAGATTTTGGTTTCCAATATTGCTTCTACTATCTTTACTTGAGTTGAATATGTGAACACATGTATGTTGTTTTGTGAGTTGCTAATTTTATTTACAACAAGGAAATCACTAGATAACAAGATATCTAAGTGAGAAAGTAGATTTTTCAACATGGTATCATAGCCTATGCTCTGAGACAAAGCCACATCTCAGATCCATAGTAGTTGATAGTAGATCTATCAGATATGCAAGGAGATAATAGTAGATCCATAACCAGTAGTGAGAAATCAATTGTTAGATTTCAAGGAAACAATAATATACTGATGCAGAACTAGGGTTTTGTAGTCATACGAAGTTGTATGCGGGTTTCATTAAGAAAATTCACGTACATATCCAGGTTTCAGTGGTGATAGGCGCGTACAAGGCCATACAGGTTAGTACAGGGGAAATTTCAACAATAGTTTATTTCCATGGTAGTTTACTAGGTCTAATGGATGGCATCAATAAGTCTTAGAGTTGAAGACAGATTGGATGGAGCATTCAATTTTCTATCTTGGAAAGAAAGAGTTACTTTGGCCTTGAAGGAGTATGAACTTGGGGAGTTAGTGGAAAAAATAGTTGTTCCATCGACATATCCGGTAGGAAACTCACGAGAAGAAGGAGATCAAAGCTAAGAGGGTTATCTTGGATTCAGTGAAGGATCATCTAATTCCTCACTTATTGGAGAATAAGATGACCAAAGATATGCTTGATGCCCTGATAGGATTATTCCAAAGAACTAACATGAATAGGAAGATGGTCTTAAGAAATAGACTCATATCTATGTAAATGTCTAGATATTACAATGTTACCAACTATTTCATGAGGATCACTCATATACGTGATAAACTTGTAGCCATAGGGTAGAAACTGGATGATGTAGAGCTCATGAATGTGGCATTGAATGGTTTTCCCAAGTTTTGCGAACCATTTTCAAGGGAGTTTGTGCTTAGGAAAAACTCCCAGATTAGCAGAGGCTTTGGGATGATTGCATCCAGGAAGAGATTCGGGAGGAGTCTAAAAGAAACRGGGAGGGAAGGAGTGATGAGAACTTGGCCCTTGTTAATAAGACAAAGAAGGGAAAAGGAAAGAGTTCCAACAAGAAGGGTAACATTGATGGAGGAACATATCAGTCGGGGAAGAAGAAGGACTTGAGTAAAATCAAGTGCTTCACATGTCATAAGAATGGACATTATGTATCTCAGTGTCTAGAGAAGAAGAAGGGAAGAGAAAGACATTGACAACTAAAAAAGGAGAGACGCAACTAGATGAGTTTGTAGTGAAGTTTGAGAAAGATTTCTCACTAGTTTCTTTCCTTTCTACCAGTAGAGCTACAAGAAGTGCATGGTAATTGGAAAATGGTGCATCTCGTCATATGACATAAGCACATGAGCTATTTAGAAATCTGATGGAGAGGGACTTAGAGGTTCACGTGGAGGTTGGTGATGATGCCAACCATGCAGTGAAGGGAGATGGAATAATTATGTTCTAGCTTGAGTGAGGAGGTTTGTTTGATGCCCAGTATGTTCTTTACTTACCAGGATTGAAAAAGAACTTTCTCTCAGTCTCATCTATGGAGGACATGGGTTTTGATGTTACTTTTTAGAGAGGGGAAGTACTCATACGCCCAAAGATAACTAACTCAAACAAAACAATGGTCATTGGGGTTAGATAGGGAACTCTATAGAGGTTGTAGGGAAATAATATTGAAGCCTTGCTATACGACAATGACAACCTATGTGAGCTATGGCACATGAGATTGGGACACATACACTATAGGGCATTGCCGATTCTGAGGGGGATTGTTACTGGTGTTCTAGATTTCATCATTAAGAAGGAATGAGTGTGCAGAGGGTGTGCACTTGGTAAGAATGCCAAGGCTGCTTTTCTAAGCAGCGAGAGTAGGTCCAAGGGGATATTAGATATTAAACATTTATATGTGAGTGGGTCAATGTCAGTAGCATCAGTTCAGGGAGAGTCGTACTATGTGACGTTCATTGATGAATTTTCTAGGAAAACCTAGATATTCTTTATGAAGACCAAGGATGAGTTATTCAATCGATTTTAGGAGTTCAGGGCTCAGGTGGAGAACTAGACAAGAAAGAATATCAAGGTATTGAGGTTGGATAATGTGGGAGAATATAACTCCAATTACTTCAAGGATTTCTGCAAGTAGGTAGGAATCAAGAGGGAGTTGAAATTATCATATAACCCTTAGCAAAATGAGGTTTCAGAGAGAAATAACTGATCCATCATCGATTTTGCTAGGGCTATGATACATGACCATGAGTTGCCTATGTTTATTTGGGTAGAGGCATGTAACATGACAATGTATGTGCATAACAAGAGTCCTCACAAGATATTGGGGAGAAATACTCTAGAGGAGTCATTCTCAGAAGTGAAGCCAGAGATAGGACATTTGAGGATATTTGGTTTCCATTCTACATCCATTTGCCTATGGAGAAGAGGAAGAAGATGGAGCCTTTAGGAAAGAAGGGTATATTTGTGGGGTACAAAGAGACCTCAAACGATTAAAGGATCTTCATACCAGTGCATAGAAAGATAGTTGTGAGCAAAAATGTTAAGTTTGAGGAGAACTTGGCATCTAGGATATCTCAAGAGTCATCGGTAGTGACAGATGATGAAGAGCAGTAGACTCTAGAGGATGAGAAACAATCAACAACTTCATGTTGATGGAGTCAGACTTCAGGTGGGGATGAGGAGTTACCCCCTTCCAGTTTTGTCAAGAGACCCAGGTGGCTATTGTAAACATTGAGGGATGATGGTGAGACTCCTAGGACTACAGTTAGAGAGTGTAGGCCTCCGAGGAAGTTTCCAAACTACATAGAAATTATGAGTATCATCATTGATTTTGAGCCTTCCAGTTTTGAGGAAGCAATAGATCAACAAGTTTGGTGGGATGCCATGGAAGAGGAGTACACCTCTATTATGAGGAATTATGTCTGGGACATAGTTCCAAGACCAAAGGGGATGTCAATTGTGAGTTCCAGGTATCTCTACAAGATCAAGCATGGTGTAGATGGTAGCATCACGAAGTTCAAGGTGGGGTTCATGGCGAGAAGGTTCTCGCAGAAAGAGGGAGTGGACTTCGAGGAGACATTTGATCCAGTCGCCAGGTATGTTTCTATTCAAGTTGTTATTTCCATTGCTTCAATTATGAGGTGGAGCATTCACCAGATGGATGTGAATAAAACTTTCCTCAACGAGATCATTGAGGAGGAAGTATATATAGAGAAACCTCAGGGATTTGAGGTACATGGAAGGGAGCCTCATGTGTGTAGGCTTAAGAAAACCTTGTATAGACTCAAACATGAACCCAGGGCATGGTATTCCTTGATTGACTGATACTTGTAGACTATGTGATTTACCAAGAGTGAGGTGGATTATAACTTGTACTTCATACTTGTTGGGGTGGATCCATTCATCTTGGTTTTGTACATGGATGATTTATTTCTCACAGGTACAAAGGAGATTATAACAGGGTGCAAAACAAATTTAGATATTGGGTTCGAGATGAAGGAGATTGAATTGATGAATTTCTTCTTGGGGTTAGAGGTATGGTAGGTATTGATAGAGATATTCCTTGGTCAAGGGAAGTATACAATGGATATCTTGAGGAGATTCAGGATGGAGAACTATAGAACGATGGATACACCCATGGTTACCAATCTAAAGAAAGTTGTCACTTCAGATTCAAAGTTGGTGGATCCTAGGGTATATAGGCAATTGATAGGGTCCTTGATGTATTTGGTCAATACAAGGTCGGATATATGTTTTCCTATGAACACATTGAGTCAGTTCATGGTGGAGCCGAGGCAGGTGCATTAAATAATAGTGAAGCACGTGCTAAGTGTTGGACAATTGGTTTAGATTGATGGATAGTTGGTTTTCATTGATGTCAACCCTTGGAGATTGATATTGGATATTGATGTCAACCCTTGGAGAGTGATATTGGATATTGATGTCAAACCTTGCAGAAGTTTGGTAGCCCAAATGTATGATTATGGAACCCAAGTTTGTTTGAGGAATTAAGACATGACGATCAATGTTTTTTTAGGTGAGACTATTTTGGATGGATATTACATGTCGTGCCATTTTTGGTGTTATGTGGTACGCCACATAACTCTTCACGGTCAAGGAGTTATGGATTTGTGAAGTTGGAGGACCCTCAAGAATATTCTAGAAGCCCCTAGATGGTCAACAAGAAGTCAATTATTCTAGAAGCTCCTAGAAAGTCATCAAGAAGTTTGCTAGTCAAACTAGTTATAAAAAGAAATTAATTATGGGTAATGTAGTTGTAACAAAATGTTTTCTATTCAAAGTGGTTGCAATGAGAAATTGATTATGGGTAAAGTAGTTGTAACAAGAAGGTTGACTAGTCAAAGTGGTTGCAACTAGGAGTTAATTATGAGTAAAGTTGTTGAAGTAAGAAAATAATTAAAAATAAATTAGTTGCAACAAGAAATGGTGATTTTACTAATTATGGATAAAGTAGTTGAAATTGGGTAAAGTATTTGAAAGTGAGTTAGCCCTAAAAGATGGAAGTTGGGTAAAATAGTTAGAAGATAACCCCTAATGGAAGGCACTTAGAGAGTATAAATAAGAGAGAAATAGACTCCTATTAGCACCTATTAAAAATATTGAATATATATAAGTGAATGAGGTAACCAAGGATCTCTGAGGTGAATTTCATAGGGAAGGTGAAGTAAATAAGGCTGAAAATCCAGGGGAGGATGAAGTCTTTTGATGATGTGTTCTAAGGTATGTTATTTACAAGTCATCTCACCATTTTTAGAATAATTTTTTTTATAGAATGATTCAGATAGCTAAAATTAGAGGCTGTTGAGAAGACATACCAAGGTACATGTGGTAGAAATTTTAGCTTCTGGGTCATTGTATTTTTGGAGATACACTCTGTTGAAGATAAGGCTTTTGACTAGTCCTGAAACTAGTTTTAAATAGGTGTTTCAGGTAAAATAGTCATAACGTATTCATAGAAGATCCAAATTCAGTGAGACCAAATGAATTGGATAGACTACAAGTTGTAGTATGTTGTGTACAAGTTGTAGGTCAAGATAGCAAATATTCCTCACGTGGAATGCTCTACAGATTATCTCTCTAGAATAAGCCATAATTCAAAAAGGTCTGCCATTTTTGCTATAACTCCATTTATGGGATGTTCCAAGTAGTGAAACTTGGAGGAATTTCAGAAAAGACATTGAATAATATTGTGTACAATTTTCAGACCTTTTTTCATTACAGGTACATAGTTATGCTTGTTGAAATTTAGGGTTGTTGACTAATCCAAAAACTAGTCCTGTGAGACTAAGGTAAAGTTTGATGAAGATACTATTCTCTTGTTGCTGAAGTTGAGGAAGGTCTACAGGTCTATGATCACTTACACCATGTATGTTACAGAGTTACACGTATCTTTATATGCATGTTTTGAAGGTTACATGTTGATTATGTTATGTTGTATAGCATGATTGAGACATATCATGAGTGATATGGTATATTGTTGAGACACATTTCTTTGGTATATGGTTGAGATACATGTTGGAACATATAGTTGATAAGTTGGCAAATGCATGAGGTGTATGGTATGGTGATGTTGATGTATCATGATTAGGCATAGTTTGATTTGTTATTGATACATGATTGGTACATGCTTGGTACATTGTTAGAGACACTTGTTGGTAATCTCGTTGGAGACATTTGTGTAGTATTGTTGGCACATGGTTTATGGACGATGTGAAATATATGACTTGGTATACTTTTAGAAGCACATCTTGATTGTGGTACATTTTTTTGATGTTTGTGAGTAGTCTTGGTTGATGCACATCTTGGTGATATTGTGCATATGGTTGAGAGTTGTATTGGTGATTGATCTTGGTGAGTAGATTTGATTTGGTTGATGAGATTGAGGTGACATGTTATTTGTACATGTTGATACACATTGTTGGTACAAGTTGTGACAGGCTGTTGGTACATATTTTTGGTACTGGTTGTGGCATATTGTTGGTATAGGTTGAAAGTGATAGAGTGACAATGGCAGTGGTTGATGAAGTGACAGTGATAGGTTGTCTACATTTGGAATTTATATTTCAAGGCGGCAAGATGGGGCAAGGAAAGGGGGTTGGAGTTGAAGAATTAGGGAGTTGGAGCTTCCTTCAGGTTGGACCCTGAGAATTAGGTGGTTGTAGTGACCTTCTTCTTGGATCCAGAGAACTCAGTGGGTTGGAGCCTCCTTCTGGTTGGAGACAAAGAATTAGAGAATTGGAGCTTCCTTCAGGTTGGAGCCTGAGAAACTAGGGTGTTGGAGCCTCCTTCTGGTCGGAGCCAGAGAATTGGAAGTTGGTTCTTCCTTGAATGTAATTCTTTGAAATATAAGAAAAATGTTCCATGGTTTTCTCCCGCATTGGGTTTCCACGTAAAACATTGGTGTACCGTGTATTGTGTGGATGTGTCTATTATTGTTCATTATGCACTGATGGATGTTAATGTTTATGATGCAATAATATATTGATGATGAATTGTTGAACATTGTTCAATAAGATAAAACAATACACATTTTGGTTAAAAGGATTAATAAGTGGTATAAATTGCCCATTACTGATTCACCACCCCTGTTGTTGGGAAAAATACCCTACGGACTAGCAAACTAGGGTCAGACGTGCATGCAGATTTTGACCGTAAAGAAATTACTTTTTACCTACAACCCAAAACTTAAACCCTTCTTTCACAATACATACATGGAAAAGGACTACTAACCTTGTTACCG
>JZKD02S1979635.1:0-13250 GCA_000966675.3 Picea glauca
AGAATCCAACATCTACAAAAAGGTGCTCACCAATATCCAACATAAGCATACATATATACAATGAATAAATAAAATTCTATAAACAACATTTACATAATGAAATAACTATTGTACAACATCAATAATTACAAAATGAATCCATGATTTTTTTTCCAGGAGTATAATCAAGAGAGGTTGGTGGCTTTTACCCTATCGCATTCTATAGATTCCATTTTGAACGTGGTTCAACTTGACAAGGCAGCTTGGAAGGCCCTAGAGGTATTAGAGAACAAAGAGCCTTCGATGCTTGAATTTGCAATGAATGTATTATGAATACAAAGGGGAGACAAACCCTCTTTAGTTCCACATTGGACATGATGTGGTATGTATGTTCTTTCATGGATTTTAGCTTAGATGCTTAGTGGGAATTCTGTTAGCCCATAACAAACCTCAGACCCTCACTTCCATTTCTAAATAACTTCTTAGGAAGAATCAAGAGCTAGAAAATATCGAAGGGTTGTTGATTAGTGTGCTATATGGTAAGGATGGATCAGGACATTCTTCTGGGGGGGGCAAGTGAGGATTGACTTAGTGCCATCCTTGCCTTGCTTTCATGATATGCACATTATTCTGCTGGTGAGGACAACATTTGAATCTTTTTTTTACCTTTCCTTTCAACTATATGGCTACAACTTGGTCTCTATTAGATTCATTTAGAAACTCTATTGGATACCATAGTAGCTTCACTTGGAGGGAAATTTCGGGGAAGCATCCATATGTTTTACTCATTTGGGCAATTTGTAACTTTGTATCTCATTTTCAGATAATACAATATAATTTCTTCAGTTAAAATGTGGAAAGGGAATCAAAACAATTTACTGAATCATCTTAAACAATCTTACATGGTGTGTTTTAATGTGCAAGCATATTTCATGCCATAAATTTTGTACAAGATTCCTTTTGCATTGCAAACCTCATGTTAATTATGAAAGGTAAAAAAGGTAATTTTGTAACTTCTGAAATCGATTGGGATTATCACCTGTCTGATTGAACACAATGATATTGATTTCCCGATGATGTATTGTTACTTACACCATTTATTCCCTATTCAACTTTCTTCTTGATTTGTCCCTTTTCATATAACCCTATGAGAAATTGCTTACCACTAATTTATGGGTTAGAAACAATGCGTCGTTGGCATCTTTTCCATTTCTATGACCCCTCCTTTTTTTATACCATGGGTTGACCTCCACCATCAATCTAGCGAACAAGGAAAATCATGGTCGATTGCAACATTCCCCTTGTTGGTCTTTCCCCCTTTTCCAAAAAACTTCTAGCCTTTCTTATCTTTTGATCTAGCAAGCGAAGAAGATCATGGTTGTTTGAAACATTCCCCTTGTTGGATTTTCCCCCTTTTCCAAAACAACACAATCCTTTCCACTGTTGAAATCTCAATTCCTAGCACTTAGATAAGTTATTTCCTAGTGATTTCCTTGCTGAAAAAATAAATTATAGCTCACTGAATAAAATATATTGATTGGAAATAATTAAAATGAAGAAAGCAAAACTAGAAACCAAACATCACACAAAACACATAAATTGTTCCCTTCAAATCAAATTTTCATTAATAATGACTCCAATCTCATAAGGGCTCCCAAACCTGGGAAATACCCCACTGAGGAAAAATACAAATTACTACAAACTTGGAAACTATGGCCCTGAAGAAACCCTATGTGTGATCTACCCATATCTTCCTATTGTACACTCAAATTTGCACTAGATCTTCCTGTTAGTCCTCAACTCTGTAATATATTCATATTGGTACCTCAAATATGTTAGATCTATCTGCTCATACCTCATATCTACACTAGATATTTCCACTGGTACCTCAACTCTACACTAGATCTATCCATTGGTGCCTAATATATGTTAGATTTGTTTGTTGGTACCTAAAATATTCACTAGATTTTTCCACTGGTACCTCGTCTCTACAAAACATTTGTTCATTTGTACCTTATATCTTCCTGCTAGTACCTCAGATCTACTAGATATGTTCATCAGTACCTCGAATCTTCTAGATCTATCCGTTGGTAACTCAGATCTAGTCCCCAAAAATTTGTCCTTTGATTTCTGGTTACTGGGTTTATTTATCCTTGCTGCACTACTTGCACTTTCCTCCTTTGGACTTGAACTCTAGATGAAAGTCCTTCTTCACCTTTCTTGAGATCCCCTTGATTCACAGGCCTTTGTGACTCAATCACTTGAGAAAAAATCATTTTATCCTAAGTGAATATCTTTCTCCTTCACCTAGCCTCTCTTTTATAATATTGATTTATGATCGAATCAAACATAACCCTAATCTCCAAAGTGATTAACAATTGAGATTAGATCTCACCTCACTTGAGATCAATGGCTAAGATTCATTTAATTCACTAATGTTAGTAACCTTAGCATTTCATTAAATTAAACTCATTTTAATTATAAAATAACTTTACTTTAATAATTCATTTAATTAAACTACTAAGGTAGAAGGCCTCATACGAATTCCTCACTTCTAGACACTTAGACCCATATGGAAGTACATGTCTGATGCTAAAAACATGAATATTCTCACCATCGATCTAGTGAGTAGGGAAGATCATGGCCATTCACAACATTCCCCTTATCAAGATTTCCACATTTTCCAAAACACCATGAGGCTTTTGTGATTGTTGATCTAGTGGTTGGGGGAGATCATGGATATTCACTACAGTCCCAAAATTAGACCTTTGTAGAACTAGGGATGTTGCAAAGAAATGTTGATAGTAGATAAAAAATTGGTAGAGTGCAGTGTTGTTGTTAGTTCGTAGTCAGAATTGCAAGAGCAAGTGCCCTATGTGCTTTGAAAAGGGTTCTTGTATGGGGTTAGTGATCTAGGGCAAGCTCACAAAAATTTTGAGGAAGGCTCTCTTGGGAGACAACTGAGTACAATCATAAATGATCATTTGGTACACTTGAAGGTGGTGTTTGATACCCTAGTGTTGAAAGGATTTTCATAAACCATGAGAAAAGTGACTTTTATAGAGACAAAATTGCATTCATTAGAAACGCACTTTACACAAATAGATTGACCATGGATCATGAGAAAGTTAAGGACACAAATAGTATATGCTTGAGTATCCAACTCCAAAAAATTGAATAGAGGTGTGGAGTTGTCGCGGATTAGTGAGATTTGATGAGGCTTATTAGAAGTTTCAGTGCATTGTGTGACATTAATTGATTATAGAAAAAGATAAAACATTCATGTGGACTAGGGTAGTTGAAAATAATTTTGTACATCTTAAGAAAAAGGTGTATGAAGCACCAATTTTCACACTTCCAAAATTTGAGAATATTTTTATAGTTGAGTGTGATGCTTCATTTGTTGTGGCCATTGAAGGAAAACCAATTGCATATTTTAGATAAGAGTTCAATTATGCAAAGAAGAGAACTATTACAAATGATAAAGATTGTATGGTATTTTTCAAACATTAAATCCTTGGAAACATTAGTTTTGCATCAAGGATTTGTTTTGATGGCAAATGATCAAGCTTTAAAAGTTACAAATTTCCAAGCTAGATTGTCCCATAAACCTGGTAAATAGGTCTTGTTATCGCATGATTTGTACATGTGCAAATCCTGACATAAGTACCTCAAATCTTGTGTAACTATGGAAGATCCTACCACTATCACCTTAGTAAGAACTTCCCTCGTTTTAGTGATGGAAGATGTCCACCATAAGGGAGGCTTCTCTATTAACCTCAAGGTATCAAAGTATCAAGTATAGTATATAATCCTATCACCCCCTCTCTTGATGACCTAAAGATTGGTCTAGGTCAAGGTAGTAGAAGAGATATGAAGCTATTTGGGTACCTTCTCAGAACAAGAACACTGTATAGCATATATATGATTGTTTCCAAGTCCAAACATGCAATTAATACCTCTTTAAGACACTACACAAGATAACTTGCAATGGATGCTATAAATTTACAACAGTGAGTAATGATGCTGCAACAGTAAAATATTTACAACAGTGGCAAGAAAAAAATCTCATAAATGTAACAATTGACAATTAAAACCTAGCATACATCCACTAGAATAATATCCAATTGTTAGATGCAATTTATGAATATGTTAGTCCACCTTTGCAAGAGTGTATGCAACAAATAAGAGTGTATTCATGTGGCTATAGCAAACTATGTTAAAATTAGCAAGTTATTGGACAAGTTTGCAAGTGTTAGTGTTAGTAAAGTTAGACATAGAGAGTTTAAGAGAGTTGAAAGAGAGTGTTTTTTAATCAATTTCACCACAAGAGAGATTTAAAACTAGTGCATTTAAGGATTATGGAGTCTTACAACAACAAATGCAACTAAACTTGGGTGATGGCCTACTTGAAACCAAGAGGTAGGATTCAAGCTCTAAGGTGCAACCACATTAGGGCCTTAGGGCTTGAAACTTGAGGAGAAAGATTTCTAGGGTGCTAACACATTTGGGCCCTAGAAACCTTTTCTCCCTTCTTGTAGCTTTAACTAGGTCAAAATCAAAAGTCTAGGGATAAAATCCTAAAGTTATAGCACTTTAGGGCTTTAGGAGTCTAACCCTGGAAAGGATTCCTTAACAAATTTTGGAAAAAATTAACCTTGTGAGAGGAGGAAGAACTTATTCTCCTCTCTTAAGGTTTCACCAAGCAAAACATCTACCATGAAAAAACAATTTTACGATGAAACATTAATAGCACAAGAATGAAATTGCAGAAAATTCACTTACTTCACCAAGAAACCATGAGATAAAACATAATTTCAGAAAATTCCCTCCAAAATTAGAAAAGAACATCCACAATTGACCACCTAAACATAGTGCATGAGTGTAGAAGAGCTAGATAGCCCAATAGGGCCAAAATTTCAGAATTTATCTCTCACAAAGGTGAGGAAAATTGTGATGATAAAATGAAATTTGAGGGTGGATTATTTATATGAGGTCGCCCTCATACAATTTGTCCACATACTTTTTCAATGACAAAAAACAAGTGGGGTTTCCCCCTTAACTTTTCTCTAATAATATGCCAAAATATAAAATACATAAATAAAACCCCAAAAAGGGTGTTGTCGTGCCCTAGATGGGTGACATAATGCTTGAATGTGTGACATAAAGCCTCAAGGAGTGATATTTTATGCCTCCCAAGGCCATGTGGCATGCTCCAATGTGAAAGGGTGTGAAGCAAGGTGTCCTCTCACCCCAATCCATGTCAAATCATCACTAGAACCACAAAATATCAATTAAACCCTAGCCCCAAAGGTGAGATCATAGGCCTCCAAAGGCCACGTCCAAGTGCAAAACGAGTGAAATCTTGTCCCAAAGTGATGCCAAGGTGCCTTCAAAGGAAACGTCCTCCATCCTCTATGCACAAGAGCTCCAGGGTGCTCTACCTAGCCTGTGGGCTTCCAACCCATATGAGTGGGAAAATGACTAGTACTGCTCAAACCAAGCCCATATGTCCATATTCAAAGGTTCCAAGGATGTGAGAGCCACTATCTGGGGGTGTTGAGTCACTACATGAATCACTGCTCTCCATCACATGTGTCAAGATCTTGTAATAAAATCACAACGTTCCGGGCACAACCCAAGACGTCCCTCAAAGAACCATGTCAGGGCCATTCAAAACAAAGCAGAATATAAGACAAGGTAAACCAAAGTTCGTAAGAAATATCAATCCTTAAAACATGTGAAGTTGCAACTTAAGACATAATCCATGTAAAATGATTCACCCCAGTATCCCCTTCAATCATCACACCGGCCAGGACCCCATGTGAGTTACCAAGTTTAATTATGGGAGGGTCTTCATCCAACCCTATTAGGTGTGCCACCTAGACAAGAAATAAAACAACCCAAGTAGAGGGATAGGTTCCTGTTATCCCCCATTCCTAGGGATAACTGAGATGATGTCTCGAGGCCCTCAAGTTGCAGACATGGAGTACCGAGAGGCAAATGAGCAGGCAGGGACCCCTGTCATACCACACATCACCATTCGATTGATGCCAACGACATCCACCACACCCAGCTTGGCCCACAAAGGACAACATGTCTTGCTTCATGAGGTAACAAGTCTAGTGTCATGGTAAGTGCCATTTTAATATTTGGAGCATTTGAACATGTTTCTAAATATCCTTTCTTGATTTGAAAACATTTACTTGGAAATTATTCACTTTTCCCTCTTTCACCTTGGTGAGTGTCATGGTTTCCTAGTAAGTGGCCACCCTCAAGGAAAGGGTTTCTACTGGGGGATCTCCTTGAAGGGTCATCATACCATTCTCGCTCGTACTTACCACATTCCATCACTTCTTCCCTTCTGTTTCTCCACCTTCTAGGTTGTCGGGATTATCGATCCAAGAAGGACATGTACCTCATTTCATGGGAAGAAGGGCCATTAGAATCAGAGGTGTCCTAGAAAAAACATCATGCAATAAAGGCCCTCCCTGGGATCCCAAGAGAAATGAAATGCTTCTCAAAAAAGTGTGGGACCCATAAAATAAATAATTAATTAATCAATAACACTTTCCAAGGTAGATCATTTGTGGGCTATACATTTCCTTTTTAGTGCCCCTTATTGTCTTCAACTTGGTGATGCATGCAAAATAAATCACTAATAAAAGGGCTTGGAAAAATGTGCCTTAAAAAACAAAAAGAGGAAAAGGATGTGGCTAGCCCTCAACAAAGGCACCCATAAATGAGACAATACGAGCCATTGTATGTCATGAAACCCCATAATTAGAAGTCTAACCCCATCCACCTCACATTCACTACATGACTTATAAAGGTTTCTCCTCAAGATCATGCCCTACTTGAGGAATTGGTTCATCCAATAGGGCACTATGACACCCCTCCCATATCTAAATTTGGCAAGTCGTATAAGGTATTTAAGAATTTGTTTATTTTGAAAAGAGGGGATTTAATGCACATGTTTGGGTGGTCCTTTTATTAGATATGGCTTACTTGGCATGATTGTGACTTGTGGACCCTTGGAGTGTGTACTTGTTTTTCTTTGCAGGACCATGACAGGTGAAAGTCTGATCATGAAGGAATAAGGTCACTTGGACCTTCATTTCAAGCATGAAACCCATAGGTTGGATGATGCACTCCCTTATTTTTGGACACATGGGGACAATATAGATGATGAAATTTTCCTTTGGAGGCGTGAGAGGACACCTTGGAGAAGGAAACTAGCTCGCATTTGCTCAATGTTTGGCCTCAGAGGCTCAAAACGACATTTCCTAGAGTATGATGTCATACTTGGGGGGATAGGGTTTGGTTATGTTGGACGATTTGATGATGACTTGGCACATATAGATGAAGGAAGACCCTTGCACATGAAGATATGACCTTTGGAGGCCCAACGTCTCCCTAAAGGACCTCAACATCTTGCTCATTATGCCAAAACATCACCCCTAAGGGGTATGACGTCATCAGTTAGGGCTTTCTTCTTTTGTAAATTTGAATTCTAATTTATAAAGGGTAAAATTGAGGAGGGCTTCCTCCCAAATTTGTGTTTTACCCTAAGTATGTTGACAAATTGGTTTTACAAGGTCTTGTATAAATAAAGGCCTTGTCACTTTCATTTTACACATAACTCACTTGATAATTACATAAGCGTTGGCTGAAATTTCTCCCTACTTGGGTAAACCATGGCTCTCTTTATCTTGTTATATTTGGATGCTTGTTACTTGTCTATTGGAAGGAAGGCTAGTTTTATCTCTTAGATTCTTTGTTATTGCTCTTGTTATGGAAGTGTTTTGGTATAGAAGGGTTTATCTTGTTAATTCTTGGACTAGGCAAGGAATTAATGCTTTTTTTTGTTCTTTCTTGGTTGCAAGGTTAATTTTGTTAATCTCTTGGAGGATTATAAAGGCATACACCCTCCACTAATATCTATCACCGTTGTCTTGGATAAGTTACTTTTGCAAAGGTTGTCGGGAGGAGTAAAAAGGATTACACCCTCCTAGATTAACCTTGCTAGTTTTGTTTGTTTTAGGGAGTAAAAAGGCTTACACCTCTGGAGAGGTAACACAACTAGCTCTTACACAAGAGACCCCATAACCCAAATGATATGGCACTAATCTAATTTTCATTGGAGGTATAAAATCATTGCATTGGTATACGTGAATTGTTGGGATATTGAAATTGTCTAAGTTGGAATTGATTCTACATGGTATAAGCATTCTTGTGCCCTAAGGGCATCTAGCTTGGATAAATAATTCTCTTTGTTGTTATAAACTAATGCTACATCCATTAGGGATGTTGTAAAATCACTCTTTCATCATCTTTTAATACTCTTTCTACCGCTGAAAATTGCAAGTAATTAGTACTAGTTATTCTTCGTGTCAAAAGCTTTCATTTGGGTGCTTTGCTTGTGGATTTCAGTGGCTAGAAATTGTTATTGTAGAAAACGTTTGCTACAGCAACAAGGATGCCTTAATATATCATTGATAACATCTTTTTTCAGCCCTATTTTTCCATAAAAACTTGAGTTTAAGTATTGTAATATTGTCTACATGTTTAGGGCTTGGTCATCCAATAATTATTTGGTGTTTTTTATGGTCAATTGTGAAGTTGTCATAAATTATTCTTTGTTGTTGTAAATATAATATATGTCACAGTTTTGGGACAACAATCTTATCTTGTTGATACCCCATTGATTAGAGGCTTGGTTTATCATCATTTATCTTGTTCCAGGAAAGTCTATCATTTCTTTGCAGGTACAAAAAACTTGGCAACCATTTACCCTTCCACAAGACTCTTCCTCAATCCTTTCCTCATCTCCAAGCTTGACCTATAGGGGGTCCATTGATAATTCTCTCGCATTCCATATCAATCCACCTAGGGTCACTAGGATTCCCTATTTTTGGTGAATTATCATCACTAAAGTGAGGGGAGTGTCTATCTAAAGTGACAGTGGGTAGGTACTCCCGTAGTTGTCACACTTTCGTGGATTGGGTTGGGTTTTTCCCAATCTACAGATTGTGTGATAAAAGTTTGGCGCTATTTTCGGGGAGGATTTTGAATTCTCTTTCGATCCCTAACAACACTTGACAAATTATCCCAAAGCCTTTCCCTAACTTTCCTAGCGACTCCATTTGAGGGAAATTCCCTTTTGACTTTTGGTGAACTTCGTAGAAGTTTATCTGGAGACTCCATTAAGGGAAGATACCCTTTCCATATTTCATGAGCCTTGATCTCATCTGACAACGCCATTGACGTACCTTTTCAAGTAATGGAACCATGGAATAACAAGATTTACCATGGGTGTTCCATAATATGTACCCTTCCCTTGATATCCAAGATATTCCTAGGTATATGAATCGTTACCCTCCATAGTGGAACAAAAATTGTCCAAAGTTTAATGGTGATCCAACCCTAGCAGTCACCCATGTTGTGAATTATATGAAATAGGCTTCGATATTGAATGTATTAAATGATGATATTGTTAGAAAGTAATGGATGTGCTTGTTTAACCATAGACAATATAGCAATATTGTCTCCCAACCATAGGACGAAGCCACCCCCGAGCACCTTAACCTTAGCAGAGAATTATTCTGGAAGAAAACCCTAGGCTTAATAGCCAAACAAGGTGGTGCACCTCTCTCCAAGGATAATGCAAAAAGAAAGAATAACCAAAAGGGGCCAAGCAAAAATTCCAAACCATAACCAAGAGAGAGTCCAAGTCAAAATCGAAATCTTCCAGTTGCAGCAGCTGCAACTGCAATTCTTCTTCAAACTTGCACACCACTACCTTATGCAGTTATGAGAGGTGAGTACAAATGAGCTCAAGTGCCCTCTATTCATAGTCCTCCAAGTCATTCAACTGGCCCAACTTCTTCTCTTGGAGGCTAATAACTTAATACAAATTATTCTTTTGAGCCGAATTGTCTTCTAGGGTTATTAACCAACTATTTAGCATTTCTTATTGATTCCCAGAATATTCTATTCTCGTCAGGATTACACGTGGAGGTAAATACCTCCCGTAGCTACCATAATATCAACACTCCCTCCTAGCTAGGAGGGTATTGAAGGCAATGGTCTTGAGCACAAACATACCATTGAACAGGTAGAATCATCATAGTCGTATAAACTATCTCATGATTAGATCATGAGCACCATCATCACTATTAGTGTCATCTGACAATATCAACTACATCATATCTCGAAACCATACTCCATCTGATTAATCAGAAATGATGTTGAATAAGTCACTCACTTCAAGGAGTGATACAAGGACCATTCTTCTAATCTGGACATATGTCCTAGAAGAATGACTATCCCAACAGATGTTGAAAGCTGCGCCATGGAATACAAAGGCCATTCCTATAGAAATGTCAATCTAGGACTATTTTCTATTCAAGTCATCGAGATCCGTCTCAACCTATATGCCTTAGAAAATATCAGTCCTGAACCATTTTCCTAATCGGGCCACAATCTGTACCTTAGGAAAGATACTAGTCCATGTCATGTCAAAAAACTGTCACCCTGGACTATTCTCTTCAGAGAGAATACCTATCCGCCAACAATATGTTCTATATGGACCATTCTCTATATGGATAATTTCTGTCTACAAGCACACTGACTATTCATCTGGGTGATAATCATTTTCAACACCACTGATAGTCTACATGGAAAACAAAACAATGTTTATTCAATAGAGCACAGTTGTGTCTATCCATAGTAGTATACAACTACAATCCAATGGTGCATTACCACACCAAGTAGCACAAAGCTACTCAATCAGTGACACATAGTCACAACTAGTGGAACACATCCACCACAGTAGCATACATCTATTGTCTAGAGACATACAGCCTCCATAGCAATCATATCATCTTATATCAACCTGAACCAAAAAAACAATGTCATGATATAAACTGAATCATCTGGGCCATTATTCCACTCACATCTGTGAGATCTGGAAGAGAATATGCCCTTGGAAGGTAAAACATCAGTCATGAGCTACTGGACTATTATTCTCAAGCATAGAAGAATAAGTGTCTTGATTTATGAGTCTGGACCATTAACTTATCTTGGCCATTCCTCCAGCACTAAACAAAGTGCAAACTGGAGAGAATGAGTCTGCCCTAGAGAATCCATCTCCCTAATTACTGAACCTCAACCATTCACCTATCTAGGCCATTCCTCCGACACTAAACAAAGTACAACCTTGAGAGAATGAATCTTCCCTAGGGAATGACTTTCCGAACCATTTCCTAAGGAAATATCTATCCTACACCAACCTCCAAAGCGGACCATTCTTCGAAACTGCTCACAACTATGAGCTTCGAAAGAATGATTGTCCAACGAGGCAGACCAGTCTTCTTGAACACTACTGAGAGTGACTTCCAAGAAGAGAGACTGTCCTAGACCATTCCCCCACACTGGCCATAAGGGGAATCACTGTCTATGGTACATCAACAATCCATTGAACCATTTTCATTACAAAAATGATCGTTCAATCTGGACCATTTTTCGAACTGGAAAATGTTTGTCTGTCGGAAATCTCAAACCACTTTCTGAACTGGAAAGGAACTGCTCATCCTGGACCATTTTTCGAACTTGAAAAATGACTATCCATAAATCAATATCACATCATTGCTTCCTCCCAACCTGGGAGTCATATCTTCCATTGTAATAAGGAAGTCGTCTCCATGATATTTAGCTTGTTTCTTAAGTACACAAACTCTTTCATCTTGGACATAGGCTTTACCAAAATGTCTGTTATTTGCTCATCTATGGAGATAGATATTGGAGAATCAATTCTCTTTTCTGGACTTCATCACAAAGAATGTAATACTCTATTTCACTGTACTTAGGTATTTCTCGAACACTAGTTTTTATCTGAAGGCTTCATATAGCTCTGATAATTATAGAATATCATAGTCGGATTCATCTATTTTGTTTCCTTATAGCTCATAACATCGTGTCAAGGCTCAAACTGGAATATATCCAAGTGGTACTCTTCTATCATCATGAGAATTTTTTCATGGATTAGAAAACTATTATCTTGGACTTCTGAGTAACCATTCTGATACAATATCTTTGTTATAGAAATTTTTCACCACGCTTTTGTTGTGCATTGGAGGCTCTACACCAATTTGTTTGAATCCATACAAGATCTTCTTCCATCTGCATACAAGAGTCTCTTTTTGGTATACCTCAAAACCTTGAGGTTGCTCTACATACGCTTCTTGTTCAATTACTCTGTTGAGGAGAACATTCCTTACATTCATATGATGTAAAATCCGAACCATGGATGTTGTAGAAGATATAAAGGCTCATGTAGAGGTATGTCTGGTTTAATGGAACAAGAAATCATCATAGTATTCTCCCTCCATCTGGGAGAACCTTTAGTTATAAATCTCGCAATGCTTCTATTTATAAGTCTTTCATACATTGTTCTTCATCACAACTTATGTTTCTTCTGCTTGATTGCTTCTAGTGGGTTTAAACCAAGCTAGTAGTATTGTGATTCTTGATATAATGAATGGTTGTTTTGGCTTTTCTTTCTCTCTTGGAATATTTATGTTCTTCCTCATGTTTCTCTTTAGCTCTTGGGTCCATGGAGTTTTCTATAGATTCCATGCCTTGAAGTTTCGAACTTTCTTCCTTTCATCATAGGATCATGGATGTGGATGGACAACCAATGATACTTTAAGGCTTCTTTTCAAATAAGACTTCTTATAAAGTCAAATTGAACACGTGTTGCTTCTCATGGTTGCTACCATTGATGGGAACATGGATAGATACTTCATAATCTTCAATGGATCATATTATCTAGGATATGCTCTTCTTTTGGAATTATATAATCGACTCCCTCCATCTAAGAGAGTCCACGCTTCTATCTGAATCCTTATTGCCTTCTTCAAAGTGTCACAAGTCTTTTCCTTTTTAATCATTGACTTATTTTGGTTTTTACTTCTTCTAGGTTTCTTCAGGTTTGATTCTAATTTCGGCAGTTGTAATAGCTTCCATAGGAATTGTTACCAAGGATTATCAATGTACTTCATATTTCCATGTGTATTGCTTGTCTTAGAGTCATCGTGATATCAATCCTTATCTTGTTATTCTTACATAGGTATTGTTTCTCTTTGAACATCTTATCTTATAAGAAATAGATATGCAAGATATGTACAGAAACTATGTAAACATGGTATGTACAAGAACTATGAAGAATATTGTTACCTTGTCTTAGAAGAAGAAGTTTGTTTTATCCT
>JZKD02S1979635.1:13260-25462 GCA_000966675.3 Picea glauca
TTTTCAAATATTCTATCTTAGAAAAGAAATTTTCTCCACTTAAACAATCCATTAAGTCATCCATTCTTGGCAAAGGAAATATATACCTAATGGCGATCTAGTTTATGGCTCTCGATTCTGTACACATTCTCCATCCTCCATCCTTCTTTGGACTCAACACAGTTGGTACTGTGCATGGACTCAAGATTTCTCTTACCAAACCCTTTTCTAACAATTCTTGGACTTGATTCTTTACCTACTCATTCTATTGAGGTGTCAATCTGTATGCTGCTTTGTTTGGCAGACTTGCTCCTAATATCAAATCAATATGATGGATGATACTTTTGATGGGTGGTAATGAGTTAGGCAACTCATCCACTACTATGTCGGGAAAATTCTCCAGCAGCTCCTGAACTTCTTTAGGAAAATCATCCATAGAAGTACTTGTAAGGAAAACTCTAGGTTTCCTCACCACAACAAACTGCATCTCTTGTTCCTTCTTGACTTCACTCGGGAGTTCCTTCCCACTCATGAGAATTATGCTTGTGTTGGCTTCCTCTTTTACTTTCTTCTCCTCTATTGGTAGCAACATGTGTGTCCTACCATTATTCTCCATGGTGTAATTATTTTTTCTCCCATCATGAATGAAATTTCTGTCAAACTACCATGGTCTTCCCAACAAAACATGACATACACCCATGGGAATTACATCACACAGAATTTCATCTCTATATCCTCCTATTTTAAATTCAACGAGGCATTGTTTAGTGACCATTACCTGGTGTCCTTTTTGCAACCATGAGACTTTATATGGCTTCGGATGTGCAGTTGTCTCCAGCTCCAATTTCTCCACCATATTTGTGGATACTAAGTTATCAATGCTCTCACTGTCAATTATCACCTTGCATACTCTGTCCTTAGTCTTGCAAGTTGTCCTGAATATACTATTCCTCTGCACTGGATTTTCAATTTATGGCTCTGGTTTTAAGAGAACCTTCCTCGACATCAGGGATTTTCCATCCTCTGCACCTTCTGCTTCAACATCCATTTTATGTGATTCTAAAATGTGAGGTTCACCTCCTCCTTCTTTATTTTTCTCGGGACATTCCCAAGACATGTGTCCTGTCTTTCCACGGGAATAACACCCTACTTCTCCTCCTCTGCTTCTTCCTCTTCCTCTAGAAGAACTTCTTCCACCACCTTGTCTTCCTCGAGAACTTCCTCCTCTTTCAGAGTGACTCTGTGGTTTTTTAGTCTCGCCTTTGGTTTTTTGTTCCCATCATGAGAAACTCCCTTTCCTTTTTTTAGGCTTCTACCTCTACCTCACTGGATTTGTTTTCTGGCCAACTTCTCCTCAACTTTCAATGCAATCTGATAAGAATATTCTACTATCCTTACTGACATCATGTTGATCTCATCCTGGATTTCATATCTCAAGCCATTTATATACTTGACAACTTTTTCCTCATCCTTCTCTCTTTGTCCAATCCTGATATTCAGCTTGTAGAACTCCTCCATGTACTCTTTCACTATCATACCCTTCTATCTTAGGTTCTGCAACTTTCTGAACAGATTTATCTGATAATCTTTGGGCATGAATTTATCCTTTAGCTTGGCTACAATTATGTCCCAATTCTTTATCTTATGCTTTCCTTTGCTTCTCCTCTCAGCCTACAGTTCATCCCACCACAGTGTTGCATGTCCTTTCAACCTGGTGACAGCATGTCTCACATTCTTCTCCTCATCGACATCTTCATAGTCGAAATATTTATCCATGGATCTTATCCAATTCAATAGATCTTCAGCATCCAAATTTCCTTCATACATTGGGATGTCTATCTTGGCTCTAGCTCCCAATTTAAAAACTGCTCTCAGTAAGCATTCCTCGGCAACATTTACCCCTGCAGTTTCTTCAACTTCTATCTCTTCACTTTCTGTCTCACTGATGTCCCAAGCATCAGGTGCTCTCCTCTGCATTGCCTCCATCGCATCTAATATTGCACTAAGCTCTCTCATTTCTTTTTCTACAATGCGATTGGCTAAAGTTGGCTCCACACGTCTCCTTGGTGGCATTGTGCTGATTGTTCCTCACTCACAAATTACAACTTTGAGCTCTCTTTTTCTACCTAAAAAAATTTTAGTCTCTGATACCACTTGATGGTATCAGAGTATCTCCTTTATGTCCTTCGCCTGAAATCTACAAACGAAAAAATGCTTTGATACCACTTGATGCATACCCCCCTTCTCTCCTAAAGAGTTCGCGACCTCTCAGTCAAGGATATTAATATATTGAGCTAGATTATCTCTTTCAGACCTTCAATGGCTCTGGAACACTTTACATAGGTCCCTTTTTCTCTTTATCTACGGGTCCTATGGAACCTGTGGGCCTTTTCCTTAGCGCTTTTACAAACTCTGAGTTTCTGGGCACTAGCTCCTTTCCGCTAGTCCCCCTCCTTCACGCGACCTTGGGCTATGGTCTGGGGCTAAGCCTCCTAGTGCTTCGTAACTTCAGATTCTAGCTACCTTGCATGCAACTGGTCTCTTTCTAGGCGAACTTCGAACCGACGAAATTACTCAGAACCAGATCTATGGTTCACGCCCCCTCTGATAACCAATGGTGGCAATCTCCTCACACTTCATGATTTCAGGATTCTTGACTCCTCGATACTTTGAATCCTCCGATCCATGAATCCCTGAAAGAACTCACGGCTAACAACCGTGTAACTTTTCCCAGATCCAACGGCCTGGGACGATATCACTTTCTCTTAATGGATCTACGGTCTAGATGGACTTCGGGTTTTATAACTTCGTAAGATTTGCTTCCCTCGTAAACAAAAACCTTCGAACATGCAAAGTCTAAAGGATTTCTAGATGTAACCTCCCCGCGCCTTTTTGATATCTAACGGTTGTTCATGATCCTAATGCCTTCTGAAGGGATCTCAACCGTCACTTCACAACTTTCAACATATTTCTTCCTTCCTCTTGATTCTTGGTCACTGTCTCTCCTGATCTTGACTCCAACACACTCCTTGTGAACTCAGAATCTCTGATGAAATTCGGACTTAGTGATTTCTTCAAAAGAAATATCTCTACGCACTCCTTGTGCTTCGCAGTCGCATTCTCGACACTTAGTTAGTTCTTGGCCCTATGCACTCCTTGCAGCACTCGGCCTAAGCTTCTTGTTATCTCTTCCTAGCTTCACTTCTCGAACCCTTTGACTCCTCTAAGGAATAATTCGACACTTAGTCGAACTTTGAATCTATGCACTCCTTGCAGCAGATTCTTATGCAAGACTTGGCTTCTTGCAGGCGACTGTGCATGCCTTGCAGCAGTCCCTTTGCACTCCTTGCAAATGGAACTTTCATTCTATCTCTTATGAGCTTCTGATTTGAAACAGACTCTGTCACTCCTTACAACATATTCTCACGCAAGACTTAGTTTCTTGCGGCGAATGTGCACACCTTGTAGCAGTCCCTTTGCATTCCTTGCAAATGAAAGTTTCACGCTATTTCTTCTGAGCTTCTGAGTCGAAATAGACTCTGTCAACGCACTCCTTGCGGACTGTATGCACACCTTGCATGAAATCAAAGAAGAGAAACAATTGAAACTTATCCAAACACTTCACAATTCATATACTCAACAACATAATTCATTCATTCATGAAATCAAAATAATAGGGAATTGTAAACAGTAGCAACACCATGCATTGGATCAATTTTCCTCTATTATATTCATTCAAATAAAAATGGCTACAACTATGATAAAACAAGAACTAAAAAATTAGCAACAACTAAATCACAACAATCTCATACTAACTTGTTGCAGCCTCATTCGGGCATACAAAACCTCTATTTATCCTAGAGGGTTCCTAGGGTTCCCTCCGACTACTCGTCTACTCGAGAAAAAAAAATAACTGCTACTTAATTTTTGTTGCATCAAAGTCTAGGAGTGAAACTCCCAGATCACTCATGATCATTCAGCTTCCAAGCATTTGATCTTCTTTAGTTTTTCAATTAGTTCCAAAAAGATTGATAGGAAACGCTAGTGTTTAAGATTCAAAAATAATTAGAAAAAAGTGTGTTATGGTGTTGAGTTGTCCCTCCACATGTGCTTGTTGGTGATGATCCTGCATAATTTTTGATATATTGTGAAGCTGACACAACCAAAAGAATGATCGTGAGGATTTAAAATAACCAATACAATCATCTAGCCATATCCAATGTTGATTGAATTCAACCCCATATTGTTTCAATGAATTATAAATTACATCCAAATTTTTTATTAATTGGGTTGGTTGTCATTGATGTCAACCCTTGAAGCAAGTCCGATAGAAAATTATGATAGCCCCAACAGTATGGTTAAGGGAATAAAAAAAAAAATAGGTATAAAGGTATGAATATCGGTGTATTTGCAGGTAAGACTATTCTAGATGGATAGTGTGTGTCATGCAATTTTAGATGATATGTGGAACGTCACATAACTCCTCACGATTAGAGATTTATGGCCTTGTGAATTTGGAGAACCCTCTTGAGTTATCTAGAAGCCCCTAGAACGTCAAAGAAGTCAAATTATTCTAGAAACCCCTAGAAGAAGTTGACTAGTCAAAGTGGGTGAATCTAGGAATTAATCATGGGTTAAGTTGTTGCAATAAAAAATTTAATAAAAATAAATTAGTTACAACTAGAAGTGGAGAGTTTACTATTTGTGGATAAAGTGGTTAAAAGTGGACAAGTGGTTAGAAGTGGGTTAGCCCTAAAAGAAGGAAGTTAGGTTAAGTTGGTTAGAAGGTAACCCCTAGAGGAATACTTGGAGAGTATAAATAAGAGAGCAAGGTTCTCCTATTGAGAACATTGAATATCCATTATTGTGTAAGGTTTATTGCAGGTACTCATTGATACATCTGAAGTTATGTAAGTCTGAGGTAGCAAGAAGGTTTGATGGTGAAAGTTTCGGAGTTGCAGAAATACTAAAAAAAAAACTAGTTTTTGAGGTGTACGCGGGTTGCAGTGGAAGAGGTCGCGTACATACGCAGGCTGGTAGTAAAAAAGGTAGCATACAGTTGGAAAATCCATGAAATCTTGAGTTGTTGAGGGTGACAAGTTCTCAAAGTCTAAAATCAAGCTCCTAGGAAGGTCTATAGTGATTAGGTACAACAGATCTATCTATAGATTCAAAAGGTATGTCTTATTTTATGAGTAGTTGGATATTGTTGTCTACATGAGATATGGTTATGGGGGTTTGAGAATTTTCCTTAGAGAGGCTATTGGTTGTATGGAACTTAATATATAAGTCATATCTATAGAAATACAGTGTTGGTATATCAAATATTTATCATCGGTACATATTTTTAGTGTTGAGGGATTTTGTGGTACATGGTTGAGGGTTTTGGGTTGTGAAGTAGTTGTAAAGTTTGAGGTTGCATATTAGTGAGGGTTTGATGTCTAGTCCATGTGAGGGTTATTACACTTGATCATGATTGTATACACATGTATGGAACATGACTAGAGAGATATAGATTCACTTAGTTAAGGGATATGTATGATGATGTATGAATAAGGAACAACAATAGATTGGACACAATGACAAGTTGTAGGTGGATTTGACAGAGGCAAAAAAGTGTCTAAGTTTTTGAAAAGGTGAAAACCCTAGCTTTCTAAAGGTGTACGCAATTTACAGTATAGACATGCCACGTACATACGCAGGCTGCAGTATAGACAAGGCACTACATACGTGAGTTGTAGCATATACAGGTCGTGTACTTGTTGGTATTTTTTTGTACAGGTTGACTTCTAGTACATGACTGATTACGGGCTATTGGTACAAGTTGGTTACAAGTTGTTGGCACAAATTGGTATAGGTTTACAGTGGTATATCTCACAGGGCCAGTGTAGCAGTGGTTTCATCATTTGACACTTATATTTCGAGGTGGTTGGACGGGGCAAGGATAGATGGTTGTAGCCACTTTATGAGTGTAGTCGGAGAACATAAGGGCTTGTAGCCTCCTTCTGGTTGTAGCCAGAGAATTGGGGAGTTGGAGTTGTCCAATCGACCAGATCAACTCCAAATCTAAATTGGAGGTTAAATATAAGATTTTGTACCATCATATCATGGAATCAAATCATATTTTAGCATATTTTTAGTGGGTCAAAAACCAAATCCTAGAAAGTAGGATATGGACAGATTTTGTAATTATTTATTTCCTAAGTTGTTGTAACATCTTCCTATGTTTAGCTAAGGAAGGATTTTGACCTCCTTAGGCTTAGATATGATGTAATTTTATATATTGAATGAAGAAAAAGGTCTAAATGGGGTTCAAGAGGGAGAAGAGAGACCTATCCTTTGTAATGTTTTGAGCTTAATGTTGGGTGATCAATAAATAAGTACAGAGTTTGTTCTTTTCAAAGATTCATGTGTTGATTTCTTTTAGTGATTTTTTCCTTTCTTTGTTGATGTGTTTCACGTTCTGCAGTTAATCATTACAATGTATAATCTTCAATGCTTGATTGAACTTATATAATTCATAATTCATGTATATGCTCTGAGTTGTAGCTATTAATAATTCCATTGTATTCATCTAAAGTTAAACATGAAATTCATCCATGTTTGATGCTTCATGTTTTATGGATTGTTTATCTTCATTTCTTCCACCATACTACAACTAGTTTGATAGCTAGAAGCATTAACTACCTTTCCCTTGTTATTGAACTTCTCATTAACCAGTATTGATCACTTAGATCTATTTTCAACCTTAGACTCCATGCCCAATGGATTTTCTTCTCAGCTCTGCCACCACTTTCATAAATCTTTCCTCAGTTACAGATCTGGCCACTGTGCTATAATTTTATTGAGAGATTCCTCTTTGGTTGGAAAGGCCAGATTCTAGCCCAAAGTGGTTTGAAGGTTACTTATGTGATTATCCTTTCACAACTGGGAAAATTACAGAGTGATAACAGTAGCCACCTTCTAGTTGTAGACGAAGAACATAGGGGGGTGTAGCCTCCTTCTGGTTGTAGCCAAAGAATTGGGTAGTTGGAGCTTCCCTCGAGTTGTAGCCTGAAAATATAGGGGGTTGAGGCCTCCTTCCAGTTGCAACTAGAGAACAAAGGAAGTTGGTGCTTCCAATGAATGTAATTCTTAAAGACGTATAAGAAAAATCATTATGTGGTTTTCTCCCTCATTGGGTTTCCACGTAAAAATATTGGTGTACTTTGTATTTGTATGATTGTTCATTTTTCATGGCTTATTTACTCTGCACTTGTTGACTGATAATGGTATATTGGTCATAAAGATAAATAACATTTACATATTGTGGTTAAAAGGATTAGAAATCTCTATCACTTATTCACCCCCCCTCTCAGTAATCCAACAATTGGTATCAGAGAAGGTTCCTTTGGGAATTAGTTTAACCATTGAAAGGTAGATCATGGAGAGCAACGATATGTATAAAAATGGAATACCACAGTTTGATGGATAGAACTATGCATTCTGGAGCAAAAGGATGAAAACATATGTACAGGCATAGGGATTTGAGGTTTGGAAATCAGTTGTAGATGGGTATAAAGAACCTGATGTTCCTCCAACAAATGAAAACAGAAATAAACTCAGTCTAAATAATTCAAAGGCCAAAAATGCGCTCCTGAATGGTCTGGTTGATTTAGTATATGTCAAATTTATGCATTGCAGATCAACAAACGAGATTTGGGACAAACTTCAAAATCTTTATGAAGGAGACACAAAAGACAAGGAGGCAAAGCTTCAAACTTGCAAAGGTCAATTTGAACAACTGAAGATGAAAGAAGATGAAAATATTGTAGCCTAATTTTTATGAGTTGATGAAATAGTGAATGCAATCAGAGGTTTGGGAGAAGAATTTAATGAATCTATAATTGTTAAAAAAGTGTTAAGATCACTTCCAATGAGATTTGATCCTAAGATCTCAATACTAGAAGAAAGAACATATCTAGACTCAATAAGCATGGATGAGCTAAATGGAATATTCACATCCTATGAAATGAGAACTAAATAGGAGAATCCAGTCACAAAATAAGCAGCATTCAAAGCATCTAAGAATTCAAAGCAAAAGGGCAAGCAAAAGGTAAATTCAGATAGCAGCAGAAGTGACATCTCAGAAGATGATGAAGAAGTAGCCAACTTCATCAAAAGGCTGAAAAAGGGAACCAACAACAAATACAGAGGTAAGCTTCCATTGATTTGTTTTAACTGTGATGGTATTGTTCATTTTGCTAACAAATGTCCCCGTAAGAAAAAAAAGAAATGAAGAAGATGATTCAAATAGAAAACAAGTGTACAAAAGCAAAAGAACCAAAAATATTTTTTTCAAGAAAAGCTTTTGCACAAAAGAATACAGCACCTCATCAGACGAAGATGAAGACAATGAAAGCAAGACAAAAAGGGTTTTATTTATGGAAATAGAAAATTCCAATGAAGAAGGCACCGAAGAAGAAAATGAAGAGGCAGAATTTGACTACAAAGAATAATTGTTGAGTGCTATAGAAGTTATAAAAAGATAAAAGAAGAAAAACAAGTCACTGCAGGCAAAACTAAAAAGAAAAGAGGAAACTCAAAATTCCAACTCTAAGGAACTAGAGCAGATGATCACTAAATTAAAAATTCAATTTGAAGAAGAACTCAAAGAACAGTTAGAATAAAGAGACGGGATAATTGGAAATTTGGAAGCAAAGATTGTCACAATGAAAAAATATCTTCAAAAGAAAAACATGCAGAAAAACTCAAAAGTTTTGGACGATATTATTAGCAGTCAAAGGCCAAATCATGACAAGTCCGGACTTAGATACAATCATACAGAAAAGGGATCAAGCTCCAAAAAACAGATCAAGAAACGCAATGAAGAAGTTATGTAGAGACAATCAAAGGAAACAAGAATTTTTACAAGGAAGATCACAGAGACACTCTCCACCCAGAAGATTCAGATTTAAGAATCAACGACAATCACAAATAAGAAGGCCTCAAGAAGAAGAAGGATTCATAAGAGTAATTCCTTTCAAACGATCTTCAACTCACAGGTATCAAACTATATTCTTTGGTTTATGTTATTCATGTAACAATTTTGGAAATAAATATGTAAATTGCAGAGAAAATAGTAGAAACATAAACAATTTTGAAATTCATGCACAAAATGGTTATCCAAGAAGGCCTAGTGAAACACAGAGAAGAAGCTACAACAAGTTTGAATCCTTGAGCACTGAAGTGGAATGATACAAGTGAAACAACTTTGGACACATGGCTAAAGATTGTAGAATGACAGTCCCTCCTAGAGAATCACAACATAATAACAACGGTCACGGATAGGAACCTCAGTAGAGAATATGGATAAGAAAGAAAAAACAGTATAAAAATGAAGAATGCACACTCGCTCTACAAGATAAACACAAGAAATGTGGTTGGTATGTTGACAGTGGTTGCTCAAAGCACATGACAGGCGATGAGGTAAGGTTTCTAAACTTGAGAAAGGAAAGATATGGATCAGTCTCTTTTGGAAACGATGACTTAGCTAGAATCATTGGAAGAGGCACAATCAGAATTGGAAACAAGGATACCAAGGTAGAAAATGTTCTGCTAGTGGAAGATATGAAACATAATCTTCTAAGTGTAATTCAAATGTGTGACCAAGGTCACAAACTTGTGTTTGATTCATAGAAGTGTGAGATAAGAAAAGAAGCTTCAGGCATATTGGTTGCAACAGTTGTAAGAAATTCAAGAAACATATATGTATTAAGTGAAATTGGAAATGAAAAGTGTTTTCTAGGAAAGGAAGATGAAGTTTGGCTATGGAACAGAAGGAAAGGTCACATAAACTTTGACAACCTTGTCAAAGTCACCAAAAAGTAAGCAGTCAGAGAAAGGCCACAGATCACGAAACTAACGAATACCTTATGTAAGAATTGTCAACAAGGAAATCAAGCAAAGACCAAATTCAAATCAAAGGAATACTCCACAAAAGGACCATTGGAAATTATGCATACTAATCTAGTTGGACCAACTAGAACAAAGGGTTTAAAAGGTGAGCAATATTTTATGTCATTGGTTGATGATAATAAAAATATGACTATGGTTTGTTTTCTCCAGAAGAAGTCAGAAGCATTCGAAAACTTCAAGGTATAAAAGGAAATGGTTGAAAATGAAATGGATTAAAAAGTCAAATGTTTGAGATCTGATAATGGAGGAGAGTTTACGTCAAAGGAATTTATGGATTTCTGTAGCAAGCATGGAATAAAAAGGCAATTCTTTGTTGCTAAGACACCTCAACAAAATGGAGTTGTCAAAAGGAAGAACATGATAGTATAGGAAATGGCTCGAACTATGTTAATGGATTCCAAGTTGATGTATGTCTTTTGGGCACATGCAATGCCTACATTAGTTCATATTCAAAACAGAGTAATTCTCATAAAAAATAGTGATAAAACTCCCTACGAGCTATGGAAAGGAAGACCAGTGAATGTGAAGCACTTCAAAGTTTTTGGAAGCAAATGCTACATAAAGAGAGAAGATGAAAAAATGGGAAATTTTGATTCCCGTGTGGAAAAAGGCATACTTGTTGGGTACTTGAGCACAAGGAAAGCATACAAATGTTTCAATCTGAGGCTCAACAAAGTTGTGGAAAGAATCAATGTGACGGTTGATGAGACAGGTGGACAAAAATTAAAGGAATAAGAAAAGGAGGCAATGGAATAGGTTCATAAAGAAGAAGCAAAGGAAGAAGAAGTAGCAAAAGGGGAAGATGAAGATTAGAAGTTAGAAGCAGAAGAGAAAGAACATCAATATCTTCAAGTACCTCTGAAGACACATAGCAAATGAATACATAAGAATCATCCATTAGATCATATTATCGGGAACAAAGATGTAGGAGTTGAGACTAGAAGAAGAATCCGTTCACCAGACCAACTGCACCTAGCACTCTTATCTTCAATTGATCCAAGCAGCTTTGAAGAATCTAGAAAGGATGAATTCTGGACAAAATCCATGGATGAAGAGTCGGATCAGATAGAGAAGAATGACACTTGGAAATTGGTTCTGAGGACAAAGTACAAGAATGTGATCGGCACAAAGTGGGTCTTCAAAAATAAATTGAATGAAGAATAACATGTTACCAAAAACAAAGCTAGATTGGTATTCTTATGCATGCTCCAAGAATATTAAAGTGTATCAGATGGACGTGAAATCAGCCTTCCTTAATGGGGATCTAGAAGAAGAAGTCTATATTGAGCAACCATAAGGATTTTAGTTGTCATAGAATGAAGATTATGTTTGTAATTTGAAGAAGGCCTTGTATGGTATAAAACAAGACCCTAGATCATTGTATTCCAAACTGGAAAGATATCTACAATAGCAAGGGTTCAGGAAAGAAAATGAAAACAATAACCTCTACATCAAGGTAAATTAAGATAGTATTTTGTTAATTAAGTTTATGTTGATGATATTATTTTTGGAAGTGATGATTACAGGATGAGCCAGAAATTTGCAAAGGATATGCAGAATGAATTTGAAATGTCATTACTTGGAGAATTATCCTTCTTTTGGGGTCTTCAAATATGTCAAAGCAACCAAGGAATTTTTATTTCTCAAACCAAGTATATCAGAGAAATGCTAAAGAGGTTTGGAATGGAAGATTGCAAACCAGACAATACTCCTATGTAGACTAGTTGTAATTTAAGTAAAGATGATAACTTAAAGTCTACAAATCAGAGGCAGTACAGGTCAATGATTGGCAACTTAGTTTATGTGATAGAACCCAGACCAGATGTAATGCAGGCAGTTGGGCAGGTGGCACAATTTTAAGCAGCACCAAAGGAATCACATGTTCTAGCAGTAAAGAGACTCTTTATATATCTCAAGGGTACAAAAGAGTTTGGATTATGGTATCCAAAAGGAAAATACATATCACGTGTTGCCTACAGAGATGCAGATTGGGCAGGTTGCATTGATGACTGGATAAGTACAAGTGGAGAAGAGTTCTACTTGGGTGAGTGTTTGGTATCTTGGCTAAGAAAGAAACAGACATCAGTATCATTGTCTATAGTCGAAGCAGAATACATTGCAGCAGCAGCATGTTGTACAAAGGTTCTATGGATGAAACAAACTTTGAAAGATATACAAGTTGAGTATGATAAGCCCATTCTGATATATTGTGATAATACAAGCGCCATCAGTATCTCAAAGAATCCATCGATGCACTCCAAGACAA
>JZKD02S1979635.1:32228-45628 GCA_000966675.3 Picea glauca
TTGTTTGTGAAGTTTGAGGTTGCATATCAGTGAGGGTTTGATGTCTAGTCCATGTGAGGGTTATTATACTTGATCATGATTGTATACACATGTATGGCACATGAATAGAGAGATATAGATGCACTTGGTTAAGGGATATGTATTATTATGTATGCATAAGGCACAACTACATATTGGACACAGTGACAGATTGCAAGTGGATTTGGCAGAGGCAACAAAGTGTCTGAGTTTTAGAAAAGGTGAAAACCCTAGCTTTCTGAAGTTGTACGCAGGATGCAGTATATACAGGTCGCATACATACATAGGGTGAAATATAGACAGGGCACATACATACGTGAGCTATAGCATATACAGGTCGTGTGCCTATTGGTATTTGTTGGTACAGATTGACTTATGGTACATGATTGATTACAGGTTATCGGTACAGGTTGGTTACAAGTTGTTGGCACATATTGGTACAGGCTTATAATGGTATATCTCATAGGGACAGTGTGGCATTGATTTCATCATTTGACACTTATATTTTAGGGTGGTTGGATGGGGCAGGGATAGGTGGTTGTAGCTGAAGAACATAGGGTGTTGTAGCCTCCTTCTGGTTGTAGCCAGAGAATTGGGGAGTTGGAGCTTCGCTCATGTTATAGAATGAAAATATAGGAGGTCGGAGCCTCCTTCCAGTTGTAGCTGGAGAACAAAGGAATTTGGTGCTTCCAATGTATGTAATTCTTAAAGACATATAAGAAAAATCATTATGTGGTTTTCTCTCGCATTGGGTTTCCACGTAAAAATATTGGTGTACTATGTACATGTATGATTGTTCATTGTTCATGGTTTATTTACTCTGCACTTGTTGAATGATAACGGTATATTGATCATAAATATAAATAACACTTTCATATTGTGGTTAAAAGGATTTAAAAACTCTATTACTTATTCACCCCCCTCTCAGTAATCCAACAAAAATAATGTTGAGCAAAATGTGTATCATGTTCATGATCATCATTAATATAGAAATGGAATTGTTTGATCCCATTACAATTATCATCGATGTCATTTGTGTCATCAACATTTATTTGTGCATGTTCATATACAACATGGAAAAATACAAACACTTTGGTCAAATTGACAATAATCACACAGTATCACCTTCTGTGTGACAAATGTATAATTATATGCAAAAAATTCAATTATCGATGAAATTGTCCCTAGTGGAAAAACTTCATGAGTTGTTTGCACTGTAGGCCTTGCCACTTGGCTCTATGATAATTCTTAGAGTATTTATAAATCAAGTATTCAAATTTATTCGAAAAAAAATATCACATAAATTATGTCCTCTAGCAAATCAAACTTTTTAGAGAGAGCACTTGAAGAAGAGAATGCAATGTTGAGAGTAGCATATCACTATCTCTTCCAATTGATAGTTATATTTGGCAATGATGGATCATTTATATTAGTAGGTACTTATAATGGAATAAAATGTGGTAAAATAACTTATCAACTACTCTTTTACAAAGTGATTTGGGATAGGAAAGTATGAATTGTGGGAGGTGAATTTTTCCAAAATATTTTACCAAAATCAAGGAAAATGTCATCATATAATTCAAATTCCACATGGAAATGACAAAATCATGAGTTGTTTGAATTGTAGGCCTTTCCACTTGGCTCTGTGATAATTCTTAGAGTATTTATAAATCAAGTATTCAAATTTATTCAAAAAAAAACTATCACATAAATTATGTCCTCTAGCAAATCAATCTTTTTAGAGAGAGCACTTGAAGAAGAGAATGCAATGTTGAGAGTATCATATCACTATCTCTTCCAATTGATAGTTATATTTGACAATGATGTATCGTTTATATTAATAGTTACTTAGAATGGAATAAAATGTGGTAAAATAACTTATCAACTACTCTTTTACAAAGCGATTTGGGATAGGAAAGTATGAATTGTGGGAGGAGAAATTTTCCAAAATATTTTACCAAAATCAAGAAAAGTGTCATAATATAATTCAAATTCCACATGGCAATGACAAAAACACGTGTCATGGGAAATGATGGGCCTAACATTCCATGGTTTAAGTTTCAAAATTTGTTGAATGGGATATATCATAGTAGCAATCTTCGAATTTATTGAACAATCCTACTAAAGCCATCTCCAATAAATTTTTCACATGATGTTCATATTGACATCATGATATTTGTTTCTACACCACATCTCTTTCATTCTGTGAAACAAGGGAATTCACCACCCAATACTTATGCCTTGAAGCTCCAACACCTTATGTAAAAATATCCTAATATATAATATATGTAATTAATAATTATAATCTACTACTTTGTGTAATCTGACTCTTAACTCCAAACTTGCATTTGGTTTTAAGTGTATCCTTTCTCAACCATTTCTCATATTTGGGTATATGTTTTCATGCTTGATCCATGTTCTCTCTTTGCAACATCGATTCTTTCATCTTATTTCTTATACTGTAACTAATAAATTCCTTTTACTGTAACTAATAAATTCCTTTGTATATCCCCTTGTGCCCACTATTCTTTGCCTTCGTTTCCTCCCATTCCTTCCCTCCCTTTATGGGCACTCAAATGACCCATGACCTTCATTATACAAGTATACAATTAGATGTTCCTTTCATACCCACTATAATTGTGGCCTCTTCCTCATACTCCTTTCATTTTTCCTCTATTTGTCCCTAATGCACAACCATATTCATGTCGATCATATTTTTTATCATGCAAATCCTATATTCATGATGTTTAAAGCCTACAAGCTCAACCACTTTTCCTTTATTGACAATCCTCCTAGTGTTTGTGTGCATTATCTTTGCTTCTACTCTCTAGGATACATGATAAGATTCATCTACACTTATAATATTATGCAGCTCATTTCATATTGAAATACAAACTTTGATGCATTCATATACCTAGAAACTCTCTACTTTTCATCTTCATCGTGATCTAGGTTGATGGAAATCTTACAAAATTCCCATTTGTACTCTTATAAACCCTAATCTCTTTATCTCATATTTTTCATTTGTCTTAAAAGAAATTGTATGTAATCAACTGGAAGGAATTTCTCTCCCAACTTGGATATCTTATTACTCCAAGTCCTTATCTTCTCTTTGTTTAGGCACACTCTCTTGCAGTATAAAAAATACCACCACGTGATTGCATGCTCCTTCAACTTCATGAAGGAAATCTTCACCGTGTTCAGGTATTCAATTTTTTCAAACTTGAACTATAATGTCCCCACTATAATCCCCAATTTAATCAATGCTTAATGTAGATATAATGTTTGGCTACAGCCAAGTGATGTATATGCAAATTGTATTTCTGAATTTTAATAAATAAAATGTGATGTTAGTTGATGGGGGATGTGGACAGAGATGGGGGCTAATTAATCCACAAGAGAAGGGAGGGTCTAAGAGAATGTATAAGAGGGGTCCAAGGGGGAATTACCCATGTCTATTAATCCAATCCACTTCCTAAAATTACTATTGGTATATGGACCTTCGAATTTCTGATTGAGTGTCCCCAAATCCAATCATTGAATACATGTAAGAGGGTGGGTGTGAGAAGTCACATATCATAGTTAATGGGAGAATGGGAGTTGAGTAAAATCAGTTTTGGGAAGTTTGTAAGTCAATCAAGCAAGCAAAGAGAGGAAATTTGTATGAGCAGCAATAGCAATTTTAGATAGTCATGTTTTGCATGAACAACAAGCAGAGAACAGGGAAGAAGAGCATTGGAGCTGGAGAAACCGTGGAGGGATAATTATGAAGCGTATTTTGAGTAGAAGACTAAAGATCCAAGTTGTAAGGCCTAAAGAGTTAACTCTTGTGTGAGTTGTACTGTAACAACAAGTGATTGTTGTTGTTTTCCCGATAGTTTTCCTAACAGTGAGTTCCTTGAGTTTCCCAGTAGTTAGATTCCTAGTTACATGTGCTAGAGAGACCCTAATAAATTAATGGGACACCTGATGGACTAAGAGTAGTGAAGGGATACATTCCTTGGGTTGGGCAGGTCAAGAGGAAGAGAGTTGGTGGAAAATTGGGATAGTTGTAGGAGAATACTAGTGGGTTGTGGGATTTTCTAAATTGTGAGTGAACAGTGAGAGACCATCCCCTTTTGTGGATTTCTAGCCCCAAATCGGGGGTGACTTATTGTTGATATTCAGAACAACAAGTCTATGGTTGGGTGGAACATTTTTCCCAAACAACTAGTTTTATTTTGTTTTTGTGCTACATTATGAGTTTAATTGTTGTGTATTAACTATGTGTTTGAGAACGATTTGTATGTTTCTATGTTGATTTATTTAAACTGCATTCATGTCATTTTTAGCATGTTGTAGATGCATTTAGTTAATGGTATCATATAGTAGTAAAATCTGTGTGTAATTTGTAGTTGGTAAGCTATAGGAAATTAATTAGCATGAAATTCTAATTTTATGTGTAATTATGTGATTCAGAGCTTTTGGTTCAACACTGGACCCATGTGGGCCAAGAACCAGTGAAAATTTGGGAAAAATCTTTGTTACATATTTCTATTTATGATGAATTTGGGGGAAAATGAAGAAAATTAGAGCAAAATCCCCAAATTCATGAGAAAATTTGAGTTTAAATGTCTCAAAATTGTTGAAGAGATGATACAGAGCATCAATATATAGAGTTGCAGAGTTAAAATTCGACTTGAAAGGTCAAAATTCATGTTTTAATGATCATTGTAGAATTGGGAGAAGTTTGGTGAATCAATGGCCAAGATCATGGTTGATTTTGAG
Organism: Picea glauca; assembly: GCA_000966675.3. NCBI lineage: Eukaryota > Viridiplantae > Streptophyta > Pinopsida > Pinales > Pinaceae > Picea > Picea glauca. The sequence goes on from JZKD02S1979635.1 coordinate 37,014, forward strand.
ATCAATGACCCAAATAAATCATGATTCAATTAAAAAACTTATAAGGTTTTTCAGAAGTTGGAAAGGTCTAGCAAATCAATGGTTGATATTCATTTTTAGCATTTGGGAAAATGAAACATATCAACGGTCTAGATTCATTTTCAGTTGTTTGGATGATGGAGCGGATCCATGGTCAAGATCGTTTGGAATGGAAGATCGGCGACCCAGATTCATCTAGGATTTGGTCAAAAATTTATAAGTGTTGGAGTTCACCAAAATAATTCATCGATGGTCGATGGTCAGATCGGTAATATTTGCGAAGAGTTTTATTTTTCCAACTGAAAATGTCGATCATCAATTGTCAATGATCATGGGTCAGAGAAATCAGAAAAAAGTGTTTCGATCGACCAAGAGAAATTGTCGATCACTGATGGTCGATGGTCGGGGATCAACAGAATTGGTGAGGTGTTCAGTTCATCCAAGAGAAGTTTTTGATCACTGATGAAGGAAAGAGGATGATGATTTTTCATTCCCTGTTAGCATCCACATGTCATGCCATGTCATCATCTACTTGTAATGCCACATCAACATAGTTACCACATCAGCCAAGAAATAGTTGATGGTCGATGATTGGGTCGGTCTAATTGGTAAATCATTTCATTCATCCCAGAGGGATCACCAATGGTCAAAGGCCGATGGTCAAGTCGACCGATTTAGCGATGTCTTGCAATTCAGTTTCCAAAGGAAAGGGTCGATGGTCGATGGTCGGGTCGACAATTTTTGACAGGGTGTTGCTTGCGCCCAAAGGAAAATGTTGGCGTTGATAGAGTTCAAATAAACGACTTAGATTTCCACCGATTTTGAGATCAATGGCTCAGATTAAATGGTTGTTATAGTTGTAAAACAATCAATTTTCTATGAAATTTTCATATTTTTGAAGGTCTTAAACTTGAGGGGAGATTTTGAGTCCCTAAACAATGTTTTTAAGAAACCATTTTTTACGAGAACAAGGTGTACCTTAGGTACACCAACACCATGTCTCCACGGCATAAATAAAAGAAATCAGGGAGAGCTTTCCAACGAGCTACTACGAGCGCAAAATGGCAGTGACCCACCAGGTCTATATCCCACAGGTGTAGAGTTCCTAATTAAACTCTATTGTATATTCAAGCTCGAGTTTCTCTTAACTCTTCAATTCGGGACCAAAATCCCCTACTAACATATCTTTGTAATGCTTTGTTGTTGCACCAATCCACTAGCACCTAAAGTCTAGGCGCTAATATCTCCTTTCGTCCACGTGACCAGTGGTTGTGATTGATGCTTATCCACTTAAGCTCTTAAACCTTGGCACTAACTTCCAGTGCTCTTGTTCCATGTGACCATATTCTATGACCATGATCTTTATTGTCATAAAATAATCCACGAATGGTGACCCTTGCGTTAAACACCGAGAACTTTTTCAACACATGTTCAACCTTGGTCATAGATCTCCTCTCCTGATCGATGGTTGGATCTAATAGTTTTTTTGCACACTCTGATGGTCATTGATCTATGCTCTTCCATGGATGACTTCCATGTATAGCACTCCCAGGACATCGGGACTCCACACATTCTCAACAACCCAAAACTCTCAAAGGCTGTAGTTCGCAATAATATGGATCGTTGATCCCACTGGTGATCAACGGTCATGATATATTCCTATGTGATATCGTTTAATGATGGATCATTGTCAATCTAGATCTTGGATCCAGTCTGGACCCTTGATTTATCCTTAATCAACTCAATACAAATGATGGGCCACCATGGAACCCTAGGAACTTAAGAACCTTACTTCCACGTGTCGTCCCTTGAGTGGGATTTAACGTCAACTTGACATATCTCAACGTCGGGACGTCGGGACTTTACACCCTTGCCAACTATCTGAACTCTTGATGGTCATGATCTGTCGTAAGGAGAACCGTTGAATAGGATCTATCGGGTTTAACCTCCACCGTCAATCTTCGTTCAACATCTACCAGGGTTCACCTTCGGGTTGACTATGTGGACCTACCACATGTCACATGTTGGCTAGGCTTCCACGTGTCACCTAAATTTTTTACTTTCACACGCGCCAGTTTCCAAATGGAAATTGACATTTGTCACTTCCTAAATGTCCCATGTTTCATTCTCTGAGTGGTTGCATACGTCAGGATGACATATATCGGTATCGGGACCTCGTAAAATTTAGGCATTCCAATTCCTTAGAACCTTCATTGTCCCCGGTCTATTGTAATAAGGACTGTCAATCAATATCTGGATCAAATGGTAACGATTCTCCCTTAACTTCCTCGTGTATTCCAACTCCCAATACAGATATCGTCCATTGATTTTCCTCTAGATTTTACGGTCAGATATTTCTCTCACCATCGAACTGTTAGGAATTTTATAGAATCCTCCTAACTTCGATCCAACAACTTATATTCATTAATGGAATGATATGATGGTTTTTGTTCCTCGATGCTTACAAAGGATTATTTGACCTCTCATTCACCTTGCACACAAAACAAGACTTGATCATTGTTCATTCACGACTCCAACTAACCCAACTTTGGATTCAAATGATCCTCTATTGCCTCAAAGACATCATTCTCTTAGATGATCGATGATCGATTTCGACCAGAACCTACAGAACACTAGATAACACATAGAGGATCCTATATGGATTCAATACCTCACACTTCACAAAACACCAGATAATACACAAAGATTATATTAATGAATATGTACACAATTCCATAAGGCCTTGTCACCTTCCTTGGCCTGATATACATTTAATTGGCCTGTGTTTATCCTTTTTTCCACGATTGGCCTTCTACTCCCTCTCTACCTCTTTCTCACTTTTTATCTACGTACCCCTCTGATTTCTCGTAGGCTTACAATTTTAAGCATGGAAGGTCAACTTGCAGTTCATCAAAAAATCCCTAAGATTGTGCAACTAACAACCATAATTGCATTCTTGTAGGTTAGAATTGATAAGGATCAAATGGAATCAAATCCTCCATACTTAGGATAATCTACCTAAACTCAATTAATTGCTCAATTAAAATTTTACAATTTAAATAGGGAAAAAAAACCATATCCTTCTAGAATCCCACTAAAACATGAGAAATTACATTAATTTGAAGTTTAGGGAACCCACTCCCTTAGTAAATGTAAATACCCCTAGGTCAAATCAACAGGGTTGATTTTGGAGGTGAAATGATCCTACATTAGACTCCCAAGGTTAAAAATGTTCATGATCTCCTGATCATGTGTCTTCAATTGAAGTCCTTCTTTGATCCTCTACTAATGTTGTCCATATGAATTTTTTCATACATACTCCATTGCTATCCTCCATCGTCCAAGATCCCAAATTTTATGTTGTTGTTGCTTACTTGCATTGTTTCCTTGCTTCTATATTGTTGTTGACTTCAACTCTATAGGTATCGAAATTTATGTTGTGGTTTTCCCCATTCCTTGTTGATGTAAACTTGTGCAGTCAATTGTATTATGTTGTTGACTATCCTTCTTACTTCAATATGCTTCCTCTTAGGTACTTTTGTCATCAGTATCCACATATCATCAATCTCCATGTCCATATTTTCCTTCCACTGTCTTTCTCATTCATATGGACTCCATACATTTGTTTCCAACTTCTTGGTCTTCATTTCCTTGATGTCATCAAGTCCATGGGAATACTCAATAAATTCTTCAACTGCAACCTATAGTTTCTCATTTCCATTACCTTTAGACAACTTTGTATCCTCTGTTTGTCTAGAATTCACATACTTAGACAAACAATTAGTTTGAAAAACTAATCATTCTTCTTCTCCTCTTGATGCCTCAAATCATTCATTTATATCAAGTATCATTGAAGACTCTATTCCTGCAACAACTATGCAGTCTTCATCAATCCTTGGATTGATCAACCACTCTTATAGTAGCCTTAGTTCTTCATCATAATCTATCAACATTATCTTTGGATGTTTCTTTTCAATTCCTTCATTTTCTTTGTGGTTGTCTTCATAACCTGCATACACACACCAATGATTAATTTCAAATCCTTGAGACTCTTGGGTATCATTTGGCATCATCTCCTTGTGTTGGTCTGAGCACTTCATAAGACTTTCCTCATCTGCTTCCTCATTTACAAGTTGTGCATATTCTTCTCCATGACTATTTTTATGAGATAAAAATATCTCATCTTTCTTCATAACAGAATTTTGATTATGTTCCATGCCTTTAGAAAGCATATCTCTACCTTCAACATTCTTTATGACAGCTCCATATGATTTACCAGCTTCATCCTTTGTACAACCTGTAAACACACACAAATCATGAGTTTTAAAAACATAAGATTCAGTGGTCTCATTTGATGCCTCTCACATCAACCCTACATGATGTTCTAAACTTTCTCTATAGTTCATGAGACTTTCAACAGGTCTCCCTTCAACATCTCCATCATCATCCTCTCCAAGGAATGATCCTTGCTCTGGTTCATAGAAGTGAACTCCTTCTTCCATCATTGTCCTCTATCTAAACTGAGTTGCTCTGAGTTTCAATGAAGCATTCAACATGTACATCAATTTATTCATAGACAAGTGCACTATAGGCCACTTAATCATATTCTTCACATTCCAAACCCATCTCTGGTCTTCATTGCTTTCCTGTAGTAGCTTTAAAATTATACTGATTATTTCCTTAACCATAGTAAATTCTTTGTTAAACTCTTATTGGTTCATCTTTCTACCAACTTCTTTGGCATCCTCTCTCCTCTTGCTGTGGTTTTTTTCTGAACCTCTATCATGACCATTAGTAGTCATCCATATTTTCCCTTATGAACTTCTCCTATTTCATTGTGAGTTGCATCAAGACTTTTCTATAGCAAGTCTTTGCATCTTACCACTCAATACCTCATCAAGATTTACTTGAGCCTGACCTCTTGGTATTATTTTGGTTCTCTCCTCCGGAACCTCTTGATAACTCTTTCTCTTCTCTGTCTTTTGCACCTACTCACCTTTCTCTGAGAACTCCTACTATTATCCTCACTTCCAATTCTCTACTGGAAGTATTTACAACACTCCTTGCTACAAGGTTTGACCACAAGCTTCTCTTAATATCTTCTCTTGCTCTTCATCCTCTGTCACAGCTTCTATGTTATCATGGTTGCTACCATTTCCCTACTGCTACCTGCAACACAGACATACTTTTAACCAGGATTAATTACAAAACATCAATCCAATACTTGCAATATCTGTTCTGAGATCTTTTCTTCTCAACATCTCTCCTCAACTTGACTTCTTTGGTTGAAATGATCTCAGTGCTAAAGAAATTACCCAATGTAATTATGTATCCAATTAGTTTTTTTACAATTGCAAGTTTTGCAGATTCCCTTTTTATCAATATCATAGCAAAGTTGTGCTCTGATACCAATTGACAGCAACCCACCAAGTCTATTTCCCACAGGTGCAGAGTTCCTAATTAAACTTTGTTGCAGCTTCAAGCTTGAGTTTCTCTTAACTCTTCTATTCGGGCCCAAAATCCCCTATTAACAAATCTCTGTAATGTTTTGTTGTCGCAACAGTCCACTAGAACCTAAAGTCTAGGCACTAATATCTCCTTTCATCCATGCAACTAGTGGTTGTGATCGGTGCTTATCCACTTAAGCTCTTAAACCTTGGTGCTAACTTCTAGTGCTCTCGTTCCATGTGACCATAGTCTATGACCACGAGCTTTATTATCATAAACTACTCTGCAGATGGTGACCCTTGTGTTAAACTCTGAGAACTTTTATGATACGCATTCAACCTTGGTTGTAGATATCCTTTACTAATCGATGGTCATTGATCTATGCTCTTCTACATATGACTGCCATGTATAGCGGTCTCGGGACGTCGGGACTCCACACCTTCTCAACAACCCAAAACTCTCGAAGGTTGCAATCCGCAATAATCTAGATTGTTTATCTCGTTGGTGATCAAAGTTCATGATCTCTTCCTCTGCGATATCATTCAATGATGGATCACCATCGATATAGATCTTATATCCAGTCTAGACCATTGATTTACCCTTAATCAACACAATACAAATCGTGGGATACCATGGAACCCTGAGCACTTTGGAACCGTGCTTACACATTTCATCCCCTAAGTGGGATTTGATTTCATCATGACATATCTCAGCGTCGAGACTTCACACCCTTCCCAATTATCATAACTCTCGATGGTCGTGGTCCATCATAAGGAGAACCATTGATCAGGATCTATCAGGTTGAACCTCCACTGTCAATCTCTGTTGAACAGTTACTAGGGCTCACCTTGGGGTTGTCTACGTGGACTTGCCATGTGTCACCTAAATTTGTGACTTTCTCTCACGCCAATTGCCAAATGGACACTAACATGTGTCACTTCCTAAATGGGCCATGTGTCATTCTCTCAATGGTTGCATACATCAGGATGATGTATATCGGTATCGGGACCTCAGAACTTTTAAGCCTTCCAATTCCTTAGAACCTTCTCTATACATAGTCTTTTGTAATGAGGATCGTCAATATCGATCTGGATCGAATGGTTAGGATTATCCCTTGACTTCCTTGTGTCTTCCAACTCCCGATATGACTATCATCCATTGATCTGGATCTGGATATCAGACAGTTGGTTTAGATTGATGGACAGTTGGATAGTTGATCGTCATTGATGTCAACCCTTGGAGAGTGATATTGTAGATTGATTTCAACCCTTAGAGATTGATGTCAACCCTTGAGTATGTCTGGTAGCACATTCTAGTAGCTCCAGAGGTATGGGTAAGGAACCCAAGTTTGGTTGAGGAATAATGTAATGAATATCAATGAATATACAAGTGAGACTATTCTAGATGGTTATTAAATGTCGTGTTGTTTCTGGTGATATGTGATACGTCACGTAGTTCCTAACGACTGAGGAGATATGGCTTAGTAAAGTTGGAGAACCCTCATGAGTTATCTAGAAGCCCCTAGAAGGTCAAAGAAGTCAAATTATTCTAGAATCTCCTAGAATAAGTTTACGTGGTTGTAACTAGGAGTTAATCATGAGTTAAGTTGTTGCAAAAAGAAAATAATTAAAACTAAATTAGTTGCAACTAGAAGTGGTGAGTTCACTATTTGTGGATAAAGTTGTTGAAAGTGGAAAAAGTAGTTAGAAGTGGGTTAGCCCTAAAAGAAGGAATTTGGGTAAAACAGTTAGAAGATAACCCCTAGAGGAAGCTACTTGGAGAGTATAAATAAGAGAGCAAGGGTCTCTTATTAGAACCTATTGAGCACATTGAATATCTATTATTTCGTGAAATATTTATTGCAGGTACTCATTGATACATCCGAAATTACACAAGTCTGAGGTAGCAAACGAGGGTTGACGGCGAAAATCTCAGAGTTTCAGAAAAAACCCTAGTTTATAAGGTGTACACAGGATGCAGTGAAGGAAGGTGTGTACGTACGCGAATTGTAGAAGAAGAAGTAGCGTACATGTGAAAAAACTCATGAAAACTTGAGTAGATATTAGTACTACGTCCTTGAAGTCTGAAACCAAGTTTCTAGGTCAGCATTCTATAGGTTCAGGTTAGCTATAAAAGTTCTTGTATGGTTACATGTTTGTTTTGATGATTAGATTTTCTTATGATATGGTGAATGCTTGAGGCATTCTTGATATGGTTGGTCTTGTACTTGAATACGGTATATGTTGGTTGGTTGGTTGAGTGAGTGAGAAGCACTCTTATGTATGGCACATACTGTATGAGACAAATCTACAGAGATACATTGTTTTTATGTCTAGTATTTATCATTGGTACATCTTGTTGGGTTGAGTGTTGAGGCATATCTTCTATTTCTTGGTACATGGTTGATGGTTTTTGGTTAAGGTGTATTGTTGAAGTTATTGGTATAGTTTGAGGTTTCATTACAGTGAGGTTTTAATGCATTGTTGATGTAAGGGTTTATGGTATTTGGTTTATGGAGAGTATGGTGTATTGCTAGAGGTATCTTGTTGGTTATCATGGTGATATTGTGCATATGGTTGAAATTTGTCTTGGTGATTGATCATGGTGAGTAGATCTGATTTGGTTGATGAGACTGATGATATATGTTGGTGTGACAGGTTGTGTTGTGCATAGTTTATGTACTTGTATTGGTACATATTGTTGGTACAGGTTTGGTGCATGGTTGATGCACAGGTTGAGGTACAGTTTGTTGCATGGTACAGGTTGTTATGACAGTGACAAGTTGGACAAGTTGACAGTGATAGAGTGAAAGTGGTAGTTAGTGATAGAGTGATAGTGGTAGTGATTGATTCAGTGACAGTGATTGGTTGTCTACATTTGGCATTATATTTCAGGGCAGTTGGATGTGGCAAGGAAAGGGGGTTGTAGCCTCCTTCTAGTTGGTGTCAAAGAATCAGGGAATCAGAATTTTCTTCAGGTTGGAACCTGAGAATTCGGTGGTTGTATCCACCTTTCAATTATATCCAGAGAACCCAGGTGGTTGTAGCCTTCTTCTGGTTGGAGCCAGAGAATTAGGGAGTTGGAGTTTCCTTCAGGTTGGAGCCTGAGAAACTAGGGGGTTGGAGCCTCCTTCCAGTTGGAGCTAGAGA
>JZKD02S1979646.1:41960-62841 GCA_000966675.3 Picea glauca
CCGCCATATATGTTTTAAAACAAAATTTGTTCACGGACCAACATTGGACATTTCTGAGCTACCACGTATCGCCCAATGATTGGGTTACGTGGCGCCCACCTTTATGCTAACGTGGCTACCCTATCACTCAATACCGACATGTGGCGCTTCCTAGGTGGTGCCACGTGGCGTCGCCTAGGGGTGTCACATGGCACTTTTCTATTGGTCCACATGGACCCCTAAAAAGCCCAATGGCGGGTGACACATGGCAACCTCTGGTGTTGCCACGTTGAATGTTGATGTCAATAGCTCGTACGATTATGTCACCCTGCCATGTCAGTTGTTGACGTCATCTGTATGGATGATGATGTGTCCACCTATTGACTGGCTCTATTTGACCGCAACTTTGACCACGAATATCTTTCAAACTGTAACTCTGTTTGACGAGCTGTCTGCATCGTTAGAAAGCATGTGACACTCTCTTCACGATCATATCATTTTCAATGAGTTTTGGAAACTTTGAATTTTTGGCCTTTCTCTATCTGTTGGAGCCATTTTGAGCATTCTATGTTGCCTCTGTGAGTTCTGAGTTATTCTTAGCCTTCTATGGATCCTTTTTGGATCACGCCTTCCCACTGAGAGCTTTTTGGACCACCAAAAGCTTTCATCAATCAACTGGTAAGTGAGGGAAAAGTCCCCTCACTTTGTCCTTCTTGATCCACTTTGCCTTGCTTGGATGTGTGCCTTTTAAGCCTACCTGAAGATAATCAACATCACCCCTGCGTGAAGTCCTCATCCTCCTGTCTAGGATGATATCTTCCTGTAGCTCATCCAATTACTCAGGTGCAAACTCATCAAATGATGGTATTGAAACTTCCTCATCTTGATCCATGATCATGGGAGGCTCAAAAAGTTCCAAGTTCTCAATGTTCACAACTGAGTAAATCTGCATATAAGGTGGAAGATCCAGATGAAAAGCATCGGTACCACTTTTCTCCAAGATAGTGAAGGGTCCATAACGAATGGGCTTGAGTTTCTTGCCTTCACCCTTCAATCTCTCCTTGCTAATGTGAAGCCATACCCGGTCTCCAACCTAGAACTGATGATCAACCCCGTGCTTGTCATGTCGAGATTTATACTATGCTTGACTTTTCTCCAACTGTTCCCTGACTTCCTGGTGTATCTGTTGAATCCTTTGGATGAAATTGCGAGCTCTGTCCTCTGTTCGTTCTTCATTTACATCGGAATCTCTCACGTACATCAAGTCCAAAGGGACCTTTGGACGGTACCCAAAACATGTCTTAAAAGGTGAACTCTGAGTGGATGAATGTAAAGCTTGGTTGTAGGTATGTTGTACATAGGGTATATGTTCATCCCATACCTTAGGACGGTTTTTGTAGTAGCCTCGAAGAAAAAGTACCACTGTTCGGTTTACCACCTCTGTCTGTCTGTTGGTCTATGGATAGAAAGCAATGCTCCTCTTCAATTTGGTGTCAATCATTCTTCAAAAGCTAGTCCAAAAGTCCCTAAGGAATCGAGTATCTCGATCCAAGACGATAGATGTGGGTAATCCAAAGTGAACCCAGACAAGCTGAAAGAAGAGATTAGCAATCTGCTCAACAGTGATCTACTTTTTACAAGGCATCAAGAGACACATCTTGTTGAACCTATCAACTACAACATACATATAATCATGACCCCCTTTGGTCATGGGTAAACCCCCTACAAAATCCATGGATATACTTTCCCGTAGATGGGATGGAATAGTAAGTGGTGAGTATAGCCCCAGTTTTCTATTAGTGGGCTTACAAGTAGAACACATCACACACCCCTTTACATATTTAGTTACAATTGCTTTCATTTGAGGCCGGTAACAAAACCTCTACAAATGAGCCATAGTTTTTCCTACACCAAAATGCCCAGACACAAGAGAAGTATGACCTTTTCGTATTACATGGGCTCGTTCACTTGTAGGAATACATACCTTTCCAAGATGGTAAAGTAACTTTCCCTGTAGACAATAGTTCTCTACTTGTGCACCAAGGGTTAGCTTCATATATACTTCTTTAAAATCTTCATCGATGGCATATTGTACTATATAGCTATCATGAGATAAAGAAGCATTCTTCAAAATAATAGAAGCATCAATAGGAGGTCTAGAAAGCATATCAACTACCTTGTTACTTGTACCCTTTTTGTACTTGATTACCAAGTGAAACTACTGTAGAAAACCCATCCACCTATAGTGCCGATATTGTTGCAATTTGGTCTGTGCTTGAAGATACTGTAAGGGTTGGTGATCTATATGTATGATGGTTTCCTTCCCTAACAAGTAGTGCTTCCATTTCTTTACACTTTGGACTAATGCATACAACTCTTTATCATATGAAGGATAATTAACAATAGTTTGGTTAAAAGTTTCAGAGTGGTAACAGATAGGCTTGCAATATTGCATTAGTACTGCACCCATGGCATATCCGCTGGCATCTGTCTCGATCTCAAAACGTTGTTGAAGATTCAATAGTGCTAATACTGGTGTGGTACTGATCTTTCCCTTCAAAGTGTCAAAAGCATTTTGTTGATTTCCTTCCCACTAAAAAGTATTCTTCACACTAGTTAAGGCATGCAGAGGAGCTGCTATGAAGGAGAAGTTGTGAATGAATCTCCTCCAATACTAGACTGCACCTAAGAAGCTTCGAACTTCAGTTACACTTTTCGGCTCATGCCAATTTACAATTACATCAACTTTTGAAGGGTCAATTTTCAATTGTCCTCCTCCTACAATATGACCTAAGTACTCAAGTGTAGTCTTTCCAAATTCACATTTAGACAATTTTACATACAACTTTTCCCTTTGCAAAGTATCCAATACTTGCTTTTCATGCCTCACATGCTCATCCCAAATCCCGCTAAAAACAAGAATGTCGTCTAAATATACAATAAAAAACTCATCTATGAAAGGCCTGAATACATCATTCATCACAGGCATGAAAGCTGTCAGAGCATTACAAATCCCAAACGACATAACCAACCACTCAAACAATCCAGGTTTGGTTTTAAAGGCAATTTTCCATGTATCTTGTTCTGCGACTCCGATTTGATGATATCCACTGCGCAAATCCAACTTAGTGAAATAGACAACATTCTTCAATTGATCAAGTAAATCATCTATGCCAGGAAGAGGGTATCGATTTTTCACCATTATTTTATTTAAGGCCCGGTAATCGACACACATTCTCCATGTGCCATCTTTCTTTGGCACCATCACGATCAAAGAACCACAAGGATATGAACTAGGCTTGATGACCCCTTGATCCAATAAGCCCTATACTTGCTTTTTGATCTCTGTCATCTCCACAACTGACATCATGTACATGCCCACATTAGGAAGAGGATAATCTTGTTGAAGATGTATCTTGTGTTGGATTTCCCTCTTAAAAGGAAATCCATCTAGTTCCTGAAAAATATCATCATACTTAGAAACAATATCAATTAATTTCTTTTTATGAGATGGATCACACCCTTGGAAAGCATCGGATGTCCCGACATCTTTCTCTTTGACGACCATGAGTACATATCTCTTATTAGTGTTTATGAGTCTTTTCATTTGCCCTGCACTAACGAGTGTTGTATTTACCCTCATGTTGTGAGCTCTAACAATATATTCGACTCCTCCCTTAGTAAGGTGGTATTTTCTCATGACAAAAGAAGACTTCTTTTATATCATAAAGATAAGGACTTCCCGACACTATGCCACATATATCAAGTGGTACAACATCCAAATCCACTTCATCAATCAATTTTGAAGCAATAGCAAACCTGATCCTACATTGTTTGGTGACATTAAGTTTTTCTTTGTCACATACCCAACCAAGAGGATAAGGTTTTGGATGTGGTTTCATTTCAAGACCCATTTTCTTGACAAGTGCTTTAGATATTAAGTTTACTTGGGAACCCAGATCAAATAATGTATCTATCTTAGTATGTTGAGATACAACTCTTATGTGAATAATTGATTCCCCTTTCGTTCATCAACATGAGATTCATAATTGGAACTAGAAATAGCATGAAGAGAATCTTTACCTTGTACTCCAACCGCTGTGATCTTTCCTTCATCTCCTGAATCGGAACCAAGATCTTGATGTACCGTAGCAATGGTCTTTGTCTTCCCCTTTCCACCGAACTGTTTCGGTTTCTTTTCTGGATGCAGTTTCCAACAGTGTTCTTCATCATGACCGCTCTTCTTGCAATGAGTGAAAGATGGTTTTCCTCCTTCTCTCGTCACTGTAGCGGTCTTCTTGTCCTTCCTTTTAAACTTCTTAAAAGTCTTCTGTGGGAAATTGGAAGGTTTCTTTGTGGGATCTTATTGAAAATGTTTCCCCCTGTTCTCAAGGTGAGTGGCTTGCACACAAACTTCGTCAAGACTAGTGGGGTTAAACAAGATCAAAGTATGTCGAATATAACTGTGAAGTGCACCAATATACTTCATTAAAGTCTCATAAGAATCCAATGGAATGTTCAATGCAAGAGCTTTCTTCCTAAATTCTTCTGTGAAACTTTGTATAGTTTGTCCTTTACTTTGCCTTAAAGTTTGCCATTCCATCATTGCTTTATGTAAATATCCTAATGGATAAAATTGCTTCCTTGTCTCTGATTTAAATTTCGACAATGAGGAAAGAAGCTTACCACACTTAGTTATGTCCTAAAGCTTGCTCTCCCACCATACGAGAGTGGTGCCTTCCAATCGAAGAGAAGCAAGTTGCACTTTAACTTCCTCTTCATCAATATGCTGGACACGACAATACACTTCAACCTGTCGGATCCAATTATTTAGCTTTTCAGGATTAGCATCTCCATTAAACATAAGTAAAGCAAATTTTACATCAAGCTTTAATAATGGTTTCTTAAAAGAGGCTTTATGGCTAGAATGATGAGAATGATGAGAATGCTCAGAGGAAGAAGAACTAGAACTCAAAGGTGAAGACGGAGGCTCGGGAGGATCTCCTCTAGCCCCATGGTTTACCGAAGCATCATCATCTGCATGTGCTTCATTTTTCTTCCCTTTCTTCTTCATCCTCTTCTCGTAATCTCCATACATTCGCTCGACCATTTCTGACATGCGATAAAAGATCATGTGAAAGTTTTTCTCCCGTTCATCACGCTTGTCCTCTTTTGCCATTTTCTTCTTTTTGGATACACGACCAACTTTGGGATTGAAAGTCTTAAGAGTTCCTTCACCTTGTTTATGGTTGGCCTTAGTAAGCATTCACACTCAACAATTCAATTCAAAGACGACTGCTCTAATACCAACATAATCCAAGATCTTTTCATCGTGACTTATAAAGAATTGTATTAAATGAGCATAAATTAAAGTGCGCCATTAAAGAAGAAAAATCTAATAAATGAAGAGACATAAGCATAAAATCTGAACACAAAAACTTGATAACGGAGTTCGTCCCTGGTTGACTACATCTTCAGGTCCTGCTCTCAAATGGGTAGGCTCTTTCATTAACTCAGCAAAAGAATTTGGCAAATACATGAATATACCTCATTCTGAAATCACGCTGCATAAATAATGCTTAGATCAGAAAATAGACATCACCAATAGATTTGTGGCATCGAATTACCCAAAAAGGATTGTCTCCACGCTTTGATCTGACTCTGGCATTCCCATGCCCAAGAAGAATTCGGTCTCGGTTTTTGTGCCCTCTGCAACCTGCAATTATCACTGTCCCTGCTTCGTAATCTGTGCCCGCAGTCGTACAGTACGGTCGCTCCTCCCCCCGGCTCCGGGCGGATTGTACTTTTTAAATAACGAATACAGGCGGATATAACAAGTGGCATTGGTGGCGCTTTGGTTATGGTGGAGTTGTAAAGGCGTTGGGTAAGGCGGAGGTTTCGAGGTTGAACCCACCAGACTCCATTTTGGACATTGGTTTTTTTTTTTATATATATATATATATATTTATCCGTTGAAATATTTGCTCCGCTAACTATAGCATACCCGCTATTGATACTTCTACCGACTGATAATATTGGCATGGTCTGCCAGATTTGGCAGACCTGCCATATATTTTTTAAAACAAAAGTCGTTCACAGGACAACATTGGACATTTTCGGGCTGCCATGTGTCGCCCGCTGATTGTTCTACATGGAACCCACTGACACACCCACCTATATGCTGACATGGCTGCCCTGTCACTCCGTAATGACATGTGGCGCTTCTTGGGTGGTGCCACGTGGGGTCGACTGGGGTGCCACATGGCACTTTTCTATTGGTCCACATGGAGCCCTGAAAAACCCAATAATCGGTGACACGTGGTGCCCTTTAGTGCTGCCATGTGGCATGCTAACATCAACAACCTGTATGATGACATCACCCTGCCATGTGAGTTGCTGACATCATGCTGACGTCAGCAATACAAATGATGATGTGTCCTGTGATGACTGGCCCTGTTTGACGACAACTTTGACCGTGAATATCTTTCAAACCGTAACTCTGTTTGACGATCTGTTTGCGCCATTAGAAAGCTTGCGACGCGCTCTTTACGGTCATGATGTTTTAACTGAGTTTTGGGAACTTTGAATCTTTTCCCTTTCTTTGTCTGCTAGAGCCATTCTTAGCGTTCTACGTTGCCTCTGTGATTTCTGAGTTATTCTTAGGCTTCTATGGATCCTTTTTGGATCAGCTATGTATATAATGCACTAAGGACAATGCACAAATAAGGGGGAGGGGAATGTAAAACCCCTAGGATGAACCCCAATTGTAATGAAAATGTAAATGTACATATATACTGGTGAGGTGTCGACACTAAGCTTTGGGAATGTTTTGTGCGCACACACAAAATGTGTAGTGCGTGCCCAGTTAATAGTTTATGGGCACCTAAAGAAGTGTGCATCAAACCGGGTTTTGTAGCCAGGATATTTTGGGGCCAAAGAGCCTTTGTGTTATGTATTTTGAGGTTGGAATTCCTGTGATGTTATTAGTGCGATAAAGCGTTGAATCTTGCGCACGTGCACTAAGGGTGGAGTGCGCTTCCATTTCATAGTTTTGCATGCACTTGAATAAGTGCATCGTAATGCAAAAATTCTGGCAAGCCTATCTTTGTAAAATGTAATCACATTTAGATAATTAATGAAAGCATATCGATCAGATGAAAAGATACAAGGGCCTTTAACTCCACTAGAAAAGGGAAAGGGGCTAAGAGTTAGAAAGAGGGAATATTTTAATAATATTTCCAAAAGTATAATTTATGGGATATATATTTACCCTAAGTTCCTAAGGGATGGGAACGAGTCACCAAGTGGAGCGAAGCTTTTTCTTGAGGTGACAAGTGTCTAGTTTTAGTCACGCAAAATATATTGGTGAGTCTTCATGTATTTCAGTGGGATTCACTCATTCTGGGAGGGAGAGACCAACTTTCCTCTGCTAGCATATGTATCTTGTTGTAACCTACTGCCATCACATATCCATGTGCTTGGGAAGGCATGCATGTTATTGAAGAAGCAGGTTGTCAGGCCCATGTGATATTGAAGAAGCAGGTTGTCAAGCCCATGTGCTATTGAAGAAGCAGGTTGTCAGGCCCGTGTGTTATTGAATAAGCAGGTTGTCAGGCCCATAACCATTCTCTCTAGGTGGGAGAACTCTCAAGAATTGTTTTCCAAGGTTCCTAGCTGCAGCTACAGGGTTTTGAGACTTCTTGTCCGACCTGTTGTTGAAGCCTTGGAAGGGAAGTGGGGTGGTCAAAGGACTATTGAGCAGAGAAGGGGCACACTTCCTGGGGTGGGACAAGCATGTGGGGAATGAGGGACTATAAGTTGTCTGTTGGGGTTGGCACCTTTGTCTGAGTATTTTGACTGTTGATAGACCCTAGGTTGGTTTAGGAACCCTTAGCCTTGGTGGAGTTTAAGGCCCAGCTCGAGGGTGACCTGCTGCTGAAAGTTATGATCGACAAAGTATATGGTTGGGAGGAATGTCTGAGGTATGCACGCAGTTGGTGGATTACAACAAAAGGTAAGTGTCTTCTTATGTGTAGTATTCTCCGAGTAATGTGCATATATAGTATTCTCTGAGTAGTGTGCAGATTATATACGTTGTAGAACTACATGTTTGATGCATATGCAAAACATGGACTATGACAATTTATGTGTAGTTATATACTATTTAACATGTGAATTCTTATTCTATTTTTGTTATGGAATTTGTACATAATTATCATGGGTTGTGCATGTATTGTTGGTTTTGCATAATTGTTGCAGATGTAGAGCTTGGCAACTATTAAGTATTTCATGTTGGATAATTATGTGGTAACGATTATGGGATTCTGAAGCTAGGTCTGAATCATTGCACGCACAAGGGAAGTAGTTTGTGCACACAAATGGATAGACTCTACCCGCGACACAAGAATGATTGCATGCATAATTGTATTATGAGTTCTTTTTGTACTTATAATCACTATCTATAAAGTATTTTCAGCAAAAATTGTACGGTTCTAGCGTGAAGCTAGAAATGTCGTGTGTGCTGAGGGATAGTGACGTGACTGGCACAAGGACAGTTGAGCATGCAAAATTGCTAACACAAAGTTGTTGCACTCGATACAAGACCAATTGGCGCATAATAGGAAACCATTTTTGCGTGTAGCACAAGGCCAATTGTGTGTGATGTTGGTCTCATTGAGTTGCTTCCGCAAAAGAAAGAGTTGATATCAAAGTTGTATTTAGTGAGCTTGTAGTAATGGAGACATTACAATGTGGTAATGGGACTCAACTAGGAGGTTGGGTATGTTACAAAGTGGTATCAGAGGTTAAAATTTTGATGGACCTAGCCTGGAGTTGAGTTAGGGTTGTTACATCTTAGCCCATTGCATTCATCTTTTAAGGAGTCAATTTGTTTTTGTTGTTGTACCAATGTGTTCATGATTATGGCAATCTGAGAAGTACATTGGTGATCATTCTCGTGAACTTTTGAAGTCATGTAGAAGATGGACATCTAATTGCACTGAATGGACTCTTCATGCCTATGAAGAGCTCTCCTAAATTCTTGAGCTTCATGATAGTCTACTAGGCCAGAGTGCATAGCAAAAAAAAGTTGCAAAATCCTTGAATTCCCCAAATTAAAAACCTGTTTCGAATGTACAAGAAACACCCTGCTGCACAACCAAACACACAAAACCAATAAACCACAAATCTACCAAAAATTGCATATACTAAGATACTTAGATTCCTACAAATTGCAGAGACTATACCCCCAAGTGAAAATAACCAATATAGAAGCAAAGAAGAAATGACAACTTATGCCCCCCAAGAAACCAAAGAAACAAGTACCGACCCCAGAATCCAGGTATGAAAACCACACAATTAACTAGACAAAAATGACAATCCCAGGATAAACCAACTCTGAGCGTTCATACACATCAATTTCCCAATAGCCAGTGAAATGAAGATTCCACCCACAAAACAAGACCAGGACCAAGAATCTTCAAACAATGGCACCATAAAACCTTCCAGAGACGAAGTGTATATCTTACCAAGAAAATTTTGAAAACAATAATTTTGCTTCGAGCAACCATGCTATCACCCAAATTGGTGGCCATTATCCCATGATGTCGGTGATAAAGATTGCTATCGGGTTCAAAGAGTGAGCCAAACTTAAGTTTGGGAATGCAATGAAAGGAGGCACATGTACTTTCTAATATACGCACCTCGAATGCAATCTAGGGCATTTGATATAGTGACATATGTTGCATTAATGAGACATCATGTGCCTCAATTTGAATGCTAATGGATTAAGGAATTAATTGAAAAGATATCCCCTCTTTTTTCCTAGGCACACCCATGTTTAAAGAAGTGGATTCATTTGCTAAAGCATCCACTTGGTGGTTATGTTCTTAGAGGATCTAATAAAACATTATTTTTTGGAAATTTTTAACTCCTTTATGAGAGTGAGCAAAAATGGAAGTTGTCTTGTTATAAGAAGATGGAGATTGTGAGAGAATCAATTTGATTATTACACTTGAGTCACCAATTACAATCAAACTCTTGAGCACAAGATCTATTGCTAAGCAAAGACCCTGGAGGAGTGCACAAGCCTCCACTTAATTATCCATAGCTTCTCCCCCCCATTCCTACCACCCCTACTTGTTTGGATCAATGTTAATAATGAGGGTTGAGGATATACTGACTCTTTCCAACAAACTATTTTTTGTGGAAATTTGGTAAATTTGGACAGTTATAGACCCAAATTTGTGTTATTTGATATTGCATCTAGATTTAGAGGTATGTTTCTACATATTTCAATCTATTACACCACATACTTTGAACTTGCAATTGTTATGGACATCACATAGACAACACTTATTAGCATTTGCTCCCAATGTCACGAAGGGGTCTCATTATAATGTGTAATGTTAGAATGTATTGTGGTTTTTGTAGATATGAACATAAAGGTTGTGTGATAAGTGATAAAAACACACATCCAAAACATTCAAAGCATTGTTTTAGTTAGTAAAATTGCACAAGAAAAATGTCATTTTTTTTATAAATTGAGAATAATTTTACCCTCATGATGAAATCGCAATATCTTTATAGTTATGAAACACAATTTATGAAAACCGACAAAACAAAGCACTCAAAGGCCTCAATTCCCCTGTTAAAGAACTTGTAACGTGTGCAATAATAATTAATAAATAGTTTTAAATTATGTGTTGATGTTTTGTAGCTCAGGCAGGTAATTCCACATTGGTTTGTGTCTAACACGTCGAAGTTGTCATTAATACCACTCAGAACCTTGGAAATTCACTTTAATGATTTAATTATCAAAGTGAATGTCTTTTTATAATCAATGGAGGTTAATTTAAAAAAAATGTCATTGATCACTTTGGAGGTTAGGGTTTTGTCTCATCTCAAGATTATAAAAGACGACCAAGGGAGAGGAGAAGATGCACATTATGTAAGGAGTCAGTGACTCAATTAAGTGGAGAAGTACTTTCACTATGCACATTTCAACGAGAGAGAAAATTTATGCAACCAAGAAATTTCCAGCAGGTCGTACGAAACAAGGCAGATGTCGTGAGATTTTTTGGAGGGGTCCTACAACCTGTAAAAGAAACTAGATAGGTTGTACAACTCGTAACTAAGGTCGTACAACCTGTAGCAAGCAATTGTAGGGGTTTCACAGCCCACGGGTAGCAGTTGTGCAGTCCATACAGCCCGTGGCAGGGGTCACACAGTCAGGTGGGCAGTAGGCAGGAACAACAAAGGGGCAGAGGGTTTCGTCAGGTGTTGTTTGTATTTTCTTAGTGGGCCATTATCCCAATAAGGGAGCCCTGATTTTCTATAATAAATTCATCTAATTGTTGGTTTTCCCTTGCGGGTTTTTCCAGGGGCATTTACCCAAAAATATATTTGTACATGTGATTGGTTTACTATTCTATTCTGTTGTAATTTTCTAGTTAATAATCTCAATGTGCTTTTATTCAGTAGATCTACATTTTATTTTTGTAAATATTTAATAGGAATTAATTGTCATGACTGGGGTTCAAGGAAATTTAACCTGGCATCATAGCTCACACTCTAAAGGAGATCAGACAAGGGTTTTGTCACATCTTTTACAACATATCTAAATTCTAATAGTTTATATTCCTCATTAAAATTCTGATTTGGAGATGGCTACAACTGGTTTGAGGTCTGAGAACGAGTTGGAGGGTGCATCTAACTTCATTCCTTGGAAGGCAAGGGTTACATTGATTCTTATGGAGAATGGGTTGTTGGAGTTTTCCAATACCACCATGACCTCATCGATGAATCCAAAAGAACTGGAAGTCCATAATCAAAAGGATGTTAAATCCAGGAGGATCATCTTAGATGTGGGGAAGGATCACCTGATTCCTCACCTATCTGAGAAGAATTTATGTAGAGAAATGTTTGAAACTCTGGAAAAAAAAATTCAGAGCAGTAATGTAAATAAGAAGATGGTGTTGAGGGAAAAGTTTAGAAACACCAAGCTAACTAGATCAATACAAGGACCAACTATCTCACCAAGATCACTCAAGTGTGTGATCAGTTGACAGTAGTTGGGAAAGTCGTGATAGATGAAGAGATGGTGAGGATGACCCTGAATGGTTTCACTAAGCCATGGGCCCAATTCATCAAGGGAATCATTGCATGGGAGACACTTCCCAAGTTTGACAGACTATGGGATGATTTCATCCAGGAGGAGATTCAGGAGGAATATCTAACAAGCCAACAAAAGGGTGATGATGAGAATCTGGCTTTTGCAAGTCAAGCAAGGAAGAGCAAGGGGAATGCAAGGGGAGATTTGACTTCATAGGCTGGAAAGAAGAGGGATCCAAGTAAAGTAAAATGCTTTGTGTGCCATAAAAGTTGTCATTATGCTTCATAATGTCTTGAACAAAAGAAAGGGAAGGGTAAGTCTTAGCAGGTAGAAACATCTGTAGAAACTCAAGTCAAGGAGTTTGATGAGAGGTTCGAGAATGATTTCTTGTTCGTCCCTCATCTTTCTTGCATAATTTCCAATAATACATGGTTCGTGGATAATGGTGCTTCTCGTCACATGATGGGGACACAAGAGTTGTTCACTAGTTTGTTAGAGAAGGACCCAGATCTTCATGTGTACCTTGGCACTAATGCTAAGTGTGGTGTAGAAGGAGTTGGGACAATCATGTTTCAGCTGGAGTCGGGAGGTTCTCTAGAGGTGGAATATTTGTTGTATGTTATGGAGCTCAAAATGATTTTTCTCTCAATTTTGGCAATGGAGGAGAAGGTGTATGTCATCACTTTCGAGGATGGTCATGTTCTTATTTGATTGAAAGGATCTAGCCCTTATCTAGCACGAGTTCTTGGTAACATGCATGGAAATCTATAAAGGCGAAAGAACCAATTGACACATGCTCTAGTTCATGACAATGATAAGCTCTGTGAGATTTGGTAAAGGAGGATGGGTCCCTTGCATCACAAAGTGCTACCTGCACTGAGGGGGATCATCACTGGTCTTTTGGAGTTCAGTGTAGAGCCATAGGGAGTATGCAAGGGGTGTGTTATTGGAAATAATGTCAAGGATGCTTTTCCGAGCAGCGAGAGCAGATCCAAGGGGATCTTGGATCTAGTACAGATAGACATATATGGTTCGATGTCAGTAGAGTCAGTAAACAGGTCCAGTTACTTTGCAACCTTCATTAATGATTTCGCTAGGAGGACGTGGATTTTTTTCATGAAGACCAAGAGTGAGGTCTTCAGTCAGTTTTGAGAGTTTAAGGCTCTCACGAGGAATCAAAAAGGAAAGAATATCATATTTATGAGGTTAGATAATGGGGGTGAGTACACCTCAAAAGAATTCAATGATTTCTACAAGGAAGCAGAGATAAAGAGGGAGTTGACATTACCTTACAACCCACAACAAAACAAGGTTGCAGAAAAGAAGAATCAGTCCATCGTTGGAGCTACCAAAGTAATGATTCATGACCAGGATATGCTCATGTTCCTTTGGCCAGAGGCATGCCATATGGTAGTTTATGTACAAAACATGAGTCCTCATTAGGTCTTAGAGGACAAGAATCCAGAAGAGGCACTCTTTGGAGTGAAGCTGGAGATTGGCCATTTTCGCATTTTCGATTGTCCAATGTATATCCATGTATCGATAGAGAAGAGGACAAAGTTGGAGCCCTCAGGAGAGAAGGGATTATTTATTGCCTATAGTGAGACCTCGAAGGAATACAAGATCTAGATTCCAGTGCAGAGGAAGATTGTGGTGAGCCGAGATGTTGGGTTTGAGGAAAACTTGGCATCTAGGAACTCTTATGATTTACCAACAGTGGTAGAGGATGAGGAGCAAGTGGCCTTGAAGGGAGAATATAGTTCACATACTTCTAGTGCATGGAGTTACCCTTCAGGTGAGGAGGAGGAGTTAGCCCCTTCAAGCTCTTTCAGGAGACCCAAGTGGTTTGAGAAGACATTACAAGATGCTCAGGAGCATGTTGAGGCTCCTAGAAGCACATTTAGAGAGAGCAGGCCTCCAAAGAAGTTTCCTAACTTCATGGCACTAAGGATTAATGTCATTGAAGATGCAACAAACCATCAAGTTTATCAGGATGTTGTGTTGTAGGATATTGTGCTAGGATTGGAGGGACAACCAGTTCTAGATGGCTCTTCTAGAAGTACCTTCCTCACTAAGAGGGAGTGTTGATGTTTTGTAGCTTGAACATGCACTTCCACATTGGTTTGTGTCTAACATGTGGAAGTCGCCATTAATACCTCTCAAAACCTTGGAAATTCACTTTAATAATTTAATTATTAAAGTGAATGTATTTTTATAATTAATGGAGGTTAATTTAAATAAAATGCCTAAGTTTTTGGCAGTAGTGATTTAAGTTAATTAAATGAATCTTAGCCATTGATCTCAACTGATGGAGATTTAATTTCAACCATTGATCACTTTAGAGGTTAGGGTTTTGGCTCGTCTCAAGGTTGTAAAAGGAAACCAAGGGAGAGGAGAAGACACACATTGTGTAAGTAGCAATGACTTAATTGAGTGGAGAAGGACTTTCACTTTGCACATTTCAGCAAATTGTTGTAGCCAAGAAATTTCTAGTAGATCATACCAAGAAAGGCAGATGTAGAGGTATTTTTTGGAGGGGTCGTATAGCCCGTAGAAGTAGCCAAACAAGTCGTACAAGTTGCAGCAGGTAGTTGCAAGGGTCATACATCACACGGGTAGCAGTCGTACAATCCATACAGTCTATGGTAGGGGCCATATAGGTCGTCATTCAACTAGGTGGGAAGCAAATAGGAACAACAAAGGGGAAGATGGTTTTGTTAGGTGAAAACAACCTAGGCTTTGTTGTTGTTTCTATTTTCTCGGTTGGCCATTATCCTGGTAAGGGAGCCCTGATTTTCTATAATAAAATCATCTTGTTGTTGGTTTTCCCTTAGGGTTTTTTCCAATGGTATTAACCCAAAAATATCTGCGTACATGTGTTTGGTTTCCTATTTTTATTCCGCTCAATTTTTTGGTTAAGAATCTCGGTGTGCTTTTATTCAGTAGATCTGCATTTTATTTCTGTAAGGATTTACTAGGAATTAATTACCGTGATCGGGGTTCAAGGAAATGTAACATTATGAAGGCATGTTCCCCACCATGTGAGATTCCCCTGTATTTTTTAAAACATATATATTATGATTTTTTTTATGATAACAATTAGCTTTGTATTAGATAAAAAAATGTATCGCCTAGCTATATATCATTGTAATGCAATTCCAAAAAGACATTGCTAACCAAATGCAAAAAATTGTTGATGATAGTCCCAAAGACTTGACTACTACCTATCCTTGCTTTAAACTAGAGTACTAGGCAAGCATAATGCTAAATAAACTATCCCAAGAGAAATTGAACTAAAAAATACATTACATATTGTAAAAAATATAAAAAACAAACACATGAAGGGCATCTTATGGCACTTGAATTTCTTGCTTGATATCCCCCTAGCTCATGGTTTTAGTCGAATGGTCCTTTGGGTGCATGTCTACTATGGTAGCTTCCAAAGCCATCTTGGGACATGTATGGACATTCAAGGTTCATACTTTAAGGCCACATTTGTAGATAATTCTGAGATAGAGGGAAAATGGACAATCTCCCTTGGTAACACTAGAAAATCATATAGATGAGAGACAAACAAAACCTTAGAGTCGCGTTCAAATCCAACTCTAGGAACTTGTTGTATTGGATTTGCATAAAATCCCTCATCTCTTGCTCCAACTCCTGAAATATCCTAAACTAAACCACAGTTTGAATAACAAAATGGTCTTGTTCCTGTAGTACCATTGAGAATTTTCTTCCTAATATTTATGTCATCGATGCCACTACAGATCGAAGGACACCACCAGTTGTTGTGCCGTTGCAATTATGTGCTTCCAACTCTTAATACTAGGACAAACTTTAGACAATTCAGACATAACATATCAATTGCCCCCATTGTTCGCCATCATTTAAAGGAGAAAAGGGGTTATCCAAACCAATGTTCTTCCACAAAGCCATAACAATTACAATGTCTCAAGACTTGTCCCAAATTTTGTAAAGCAACACTAGGGAAATCACCTAAGTACACACTACCACAATAAATGGAAGCTAGAAGGAGGGGTGCGACTTCAAACTCATATAATATCACTTGAAGGACATAACTACATATAATGCAATGACAACATAGTAAACCTTTAATAAATGTGAGCACCGACATTAAGTAGCATCAAAAGATGGAGGATAATAGCCACCTTAAATTCCATCCTCACCAGCTTAGAGTGATGGGCATTTGAATGGAAAATTATAATGATCAATTAATTGAATAAGAGACATGGTAGGGGATTAAGAATAAAGAATAGTCTAATTAAAAGCAATTTAGATCTAGGATTCTAATCCCAAGTAGAGAGGTAGAGAGGTATTGCTTGTCTTTTGTGTGCAGGAAGCAAGTTGTTGAGCTTGGAGCTGGAGTTTCAGGTCTACAACAGCTAGGATATACAAAGGACAACCTACAGAGAATGGTATGCAAACTCCACCACTTCTGAGGTGACTAATGAATCCATGTGTTTGAATCTAGATATAGGGAAACCATAGAAGTCTAAACCCTCTTTTGTCTAGGATTACTAGGCTGATCCTAGGGAGATTTTGTTGTGTATTCAACAAGATCCCTATGAGATTTTGTCCCATAACAGAACTGTCGACTCCATCGGGGAATAATTCTTCTCTAGTTTGAGTCTCTTTGTCAATCATGTCCTCTACTTAAGTGTAATTTGCTTTTGATTTTCTTCGATTGATTATTTCAGAGTCTAGATCCAAAAGATCTGAGAGATCTAACATAGATTTGGAACAGATCCATCTTCCTAAAAAAACAAAAAAAAATCCTCATCGTCGTTGGTTGCATCATAGGTGTCTAGTGAGGCCCCTCGCTAGTTGACAGACCTGTGTCTCGCGATGATCTTTAAAAACTACAGATTTGAGAGAAAAACCCAGGCCCTTGAGATTAGGTTTGTCCTCTGATCAAAAGGGTGTTACAATGGTTTTGTTCTGGTATATGCCTTGTCTATGTTTTAGTCATTTGGCCATATAATTTGTTTTCAAGTGTTGTTTGAGTGCATTTGTGTGGTTTGATTTCCTTTTCTTGGATAGTTTATGTCTTTGTCTGATAATTTCAGTGAAGTTGGGCATGAACCCAACTGATCTGAAGAGATCTAGTTGTATTTGCTATTGGTTGCATTACTTGTCCTTGTTTAAGTGTTATTTATCACTAAATCTACCTTCCTAGGTGAGTTTTGGGTGAGATCTTGGTACATACATTGGAGTGGGATGATTTGACATTACTTCCAATTTATTACAACCCCTTTGCTTGTTGATTGTTGTTGGTTTTTCTTTTCTTTTTGCATTCTTGCTTAGACCAATAATTTTTTTCATTATAATTGGAAAAATAACAAAAAAAGATAAAATCATTCCATGCTTGATTTATTTTGAAGCATTAGTAAAAGAGTGCATTAGGATCATTGTTTGGTTTCAGATCTGAATCATTTGTTGGTTGCTTGGTGTGTGTGAGGTTGTGTTTCTAAAGTTTGTAAAGAAAAGAAAAAACTCTCTCTTCCTCCCGTAGCTAGAGTTCATTGAAGTGAACGAACAACATTATCATTTTTGCATTGCTTGGTTGGGTCAAGAGTCATAACATCACCAAAGTTCCATCTGCTACCCTTGGACTTAAGAAATAGTCATAAAAAAAAACTACATAATGTAAAATCAATTATACATCTTTCTTTTTATAGTGAACCAACAATTAGATAGGCTTAGGGCCTTGGATTAGGATTGAAGAGTAAACTCTCCAAGGCCACAAAACGAAACTTAAGAGTCATTAAAGAGTGATAAATCCATTCTTACAACTGGTGTGTTGGGAGCCTCCTATAATATAGGAATTAAGCATGAGGTCACATCAGGGAAAGTAGCAACATTACCCCTCTCTGTTTGTTTTGGTGTTTGCGGTACTACTTCAATTGCTATGTATACAAGGGTTATGTTGGGTAATGCCTTTAGAGGTTCGAGCTTATTTACGTTGCCCTTACGTCTAGTCGGACCTATGACTGTTCACCCAATCATTGATTGTGAGGTGGTAGCCTTAGTGACATTTCCTAGGTAGCCACAAAGGTGATTGTAGGTGGGACGTGCATGTAGTACTTGGGGCAGATATTTGTTCACAATCTCAGTCCCCCCGAAGGGTGCCCACCTTAATAAAGGGTACTTGCATTGATCAGGGCTATTTCGCTTAGATCATCATAACTATTCCTCATACCTTCGCTAACAAATATTGTGGGAACTTCATCTCCCCCATAGGGTTGGTTTTTGGAAAGGCCTTGAGCCAATTGGTTTGCTTGTTGTCATCTTATATTGATTAGGGGTGTGCTCTTTGAGTCTGATTCTAGGTCGGCCTTAGGTTGAATTGTGTTTCAATTTTCACTTATTACATTCACCGTGGCTGAATCACCACGTTGGTCCCATCAACTATGAGGACTTGAGCCTATTATGGAGGTGCAACCGCCTCTAAAGCAACATGAGATAGGTGACAAGGAATTTGGACAATCTTATCTTTGGTTTGACGAGACCAATTTGGTCAAAAGTGGTAGACAAAGGTCATCCACCAAATTTTAACCCTCCTTTGACCGAGCCAGACGCCCCTATACCAGTCCAAGTAAAGGAAATTTTTAGTGAGCCTTTTTCATTGTTTAGTCATCCTCCCACCATTTCAATACCAAGTGTTGCTTCCAGTGTGGTCGAGTCATCGAGCCCATCTTCAAGTGGGACGGGGGGAATCCCCATGATGTCCACATTACCACCCCTTAGCTCCATTGGACCTACACCGTCCATGCCTTTTCTACAGGTCCCTCAATATGGGGGGTGCCGATTGTTTCATCATTTCCATCTGTTAGTTATCGAGAATTTCTACACACATACCATCTATCCCGATGCCCACCTTTGGATCTTATTCCGGTAAGGGGCCAAGCCTTGGATTCAACATGGAGGGTGGAATTCCTTCTCCCTCCACCATTCCTATGAGCGGCTTGGTATCGTCTGGTTCTAGTTTGCCTTTCAGATGGAACATCCCTAGTGGTTTTGGGGTTGTCCCTAGTCAGGTTGGGGGCAGTAGTACATCAGGAGGTTTCAACTTTCCTTGGGTTAACACACCCTTCCCTAGGGGCACATCCCCTGGGAGAAACTTTTCACCTTGGGGAGGTTTTCCCTTTGTTAACACATAAGGTCCTAGGGATTTCTTCCCCGGGACTAACTTTGGGAATGTTTTTCCTGGAGGGTCGACATTTACCCCCGGGGGAAACCCCCCTGGGGGTATGTTTGGTCCTGGGGGAAGTCATGCTCCTCGAAGTGCCACCATTTCTAGGAGCAGTCATTCTTCACGAGATCCCTAACACTCTAGTAGTACAAATATGGGGGGACCGCAAGGTCCATATGGGACAATAGATACTTCATCGCCCTCCTAATATTGATTTGCATTGTTGCCTTTCCTCGCAACATTAGACTTACCTAATTTGTCTCAATTGACAAATGACCCTATTTCCCACGACCTGTTATAGCCGACCATGCCTTCCAAGCTACCTTCAGATATTCCAAAGTTTGATAGAAAGCCGGGAGAGGACCCCTCCACACACATCATGACATACCATTTATGGTGCTCATCCAACTCATTGATGGATCATATTGTGAAGTTGCGTCTTTTCCAGAGATCCCTGACTAGAGTTGTGTCTTTTCTTGAGATCCTTGACTGGAGGCTGCATCATTTCTTTGAAAGCTTAAATGACCTGGCAATGAAGTTCTTAACGCATTACCAATTTCCCATTCGGTATGGGATAGGAGCTGAGCTCTTGAATTCATCGTGTGAAGATAATTCCACTCATATTTTTTTATCATATACATGAGTGGCAGCAACGATGTCATATGATTAAGACTCAAATTCTAGACAAAATCCTCATGGAGTGGTTCACAAAGTCCCTCCTACGACCCATTTCCTTAGATGTAGCTATGGCCGAGGCGACCATCAATAAGAAGGCCATTTTGCATTCCCAACACTTGGACTATATCTATTCACAGTCGAGTACACATTATAATATCATCCCAATTGATCCTCGAACGTTGAATGATCCAAAGAAACCAAACTAAGGACCCCATGTCGATGGGGTGGTAGGTTTTGTTTCACATGCCTCTGTAAACTAGTTAGTTGATCAGATGGGTCACATGTCGATTAAGTCACATCTGTCAGCTTCTGGTACTAGTGCTCAAACGATTGTGATCCCTAGTCAGACCTTCGAGGTGAATTTGGTGCAATCCACGAAACTGAATAATCCTCAACAACCTGGAGGAAAGAAGAAATAGAATAAGAAGAAAATTTATAATCCTGAGAAAGGGACTGCTCCCACCTAGAACACCTAAGAGGGGGGCACTCAAGAAAAGATAAAGAGTGGATTTCCCTGCACGATTTGTGGGGAGGACCACCCTACTCATCAACGTCCTTGAAAAGATGAGGTCCATCGCTTCCTAGCACAGCAATGGGCCCCCCAACAACCTATTGTCTTAACCCATCATTTTCCCCCTCAACCTCAAAACATGGTTTCCACAAATCCTGCCCCTCCGCAAGGGGGTATGGAAGGTAACCCTCACCATGAGGGATCTTCCTCAAATGCTGCAATTTTTATGTGAGAACAAACGGTCAATTTGCAAACGCGAGCCAAGAACTATGACATTGATCCAGGTGGATATCGAGGGCCACCCATCTTTTCCAAATGGCTCAAAACAGTTTTCTGGCCATTTTGGCAATTTACTATTTTTAGCAGGTTTTAACTTCCGGGGCCATTT
>JZKD02S1979657.1:13744-26872 GCA_000966675.3 Picea glauca
CCTCCTCAAAGTACAATGTATGTAAAAATAAGAGTTGACAGTTGCTAGGAAACTATGTCCTTCACTCCAAGACGAATGCACATATAATGTAACTTCTACTCAGTGAAGGTCTTGGTGAAGATGTATGTATTATGTTCTATTGAAGGACATTGTTGTAGGTCAATGATACCCTCTTGTACTAAGTCTCGGATGTAGTGAATGTAGATATTGATGTGTTTTGTCCACTACCTTTAAACTGGATCTCTACAGAACTCCATAGTGCTCTGGTTTCCACACCAGATGACGATCGTCCGATGAAACTGAATGCCCAACTCAGTGAGAAAATGTTGTATCCACATAGCTTGAATAGTTATGTTAACGAAACCTCTGTACTCTACCTCAGCTGAAGATAGAGAAATATCATCCTTCTTATTGCCTAACCAACAGATAGGCCTAGAAGCAAGACTGAGTGAGTAAATAGAAGTGGAATTATGATTAATTCTACCTCCATCCCAATTAGAATCAATGAACCCAATGAGGTCCAATGTAGAGTTTTTTTCATAGTGAATCCCAAAGGTGATGGTGCCCTATATGTATCAAAGGATATGCTTTGCAACCTTCCAATATAGCTCATGAAGATCCTACATGAACTTGGAGACTGCTCCAACTACATAGGAGAGGTTTGTTATGGAGTGTGTGAGATACAAAAAGATCCCCACTAGATGTATGTATAGTGTGTTTTCCACCAATGGAGTGTCCCCACCATCCTCAAGTATGACTCCTGATAGGAAAGGATTCGGGGAAAACTTGCAGTCTCTCATGTGAAATATCTCAAGTAGATCTCATCCATACTTGGCCTGAGACAGTTTGATGCATGATGCATCCTGACTGATCTCGATTCCAAGGAAGAAATGTAGTAGACCCATGTCTATCATAAATAACCTATCATGAAGAATCCTCTTGACTACAACAATCGCTTAAATTGAGCAACCAATGATCAACAAATCATCAACATAAAACAATAGGAGTATAAGTGAATTAGTCATCTTGAACATGTAAACATTTGGGTCTAACTTACAATGTACAAAGTTATGTCATAGAAGGTAGGAGTCCATATTGGCATACCATGCCCTCTGGGCCTGCTTGAGGCCATAAGGGGACTTCTGCATTCAAAAAAAAAAATATCAATCCTGCACAAATCCATGGGGTTCCTCCATATAGATATCCTCATTGATATCGTCATGAAGAAATGCATTATTCACATCCATATGATGGAATTCCCATCCCTTGGTTGTCGCAGTGGAAAGAGCCAAACGTATGGAATCCATCTTCACTACTGGAGTGAAGGTCTCATCATAGTCAATTTCATGCACCTGTTGAAATCCTTTGGAAACTAGCATGGTTTTGTATCTACTAACCTATCCATCCATTGAAGTCTTGGTCTTGTAGACCCATCTACACCTAACAAGTTTCCTTCCTAAAGGAAGGGGAAACAGATCCTAAGTTTGGTTCTCGGGGAGGGAGTTGTACTCCTCCTTCATGGTGGATTCCCAAAATGGATTTCCACCAGCCTCTCCATAGGAATGTGGATATGAAGACTAAACCAAGAAAATATTATTGGGTGGCATTAGTTCAATGGAAGTGAGTGCAAGAGGAGGATCCTATAAATTGGATCAATTCCTCCTAGTATTAATTGGATCTCCAACAAGATCTCCTACATCTTGAAGAGTATTCTTGGCCCACTTGAGCCTCTGCTATAGATCTGCATCTGCATCTACATGCACTGACTCTACATATGACTATACTAAATCAATATCTGAATCATATGAAACAAAAATCTCATCTAAAGAAGATTCGGCATGTGCATGCTCGTCATCTCTGACAGGTGGAAGAAAAAAAGTGTCTGCATGCGGTTGTTGAGGTACATGCGAGATAATTTCCTCGAATTGGAAACTAGACTCAATGATGAGATAGTCTGAGGACATATCAATGAGTTTGTATCCCTTCAAACTTTTAGGGTATCCAACAAAGATACACTCTATTCTCTATGGATAAATTGCATTCCTCTTCTTAGAGGGAATCTTGGCCCATGCACGAGAACCAAATATATGAAAGTGGGTCACTTTCTATTTGAGGTCACTCCAAGCCTCGTAGGGGGTCTTATCCTTGACACATCTATGGGGAGATATTTTTTGAATGTAGGTTGCAAAATTCAGTTCTTCAGCCCATAATCTTTGTGGAAGTGACTTTTCATGTAGCATTCAAGATGCCATCTCTTTCATAGATATATTTTTCCGCTCAACAACTTTGTTTTGTTGCGGAGTATAGGGAACTGTGTGCTACAACTAAATATAGAACTTAATACAAAGATTATGTATCTCATGGTTGACATAATCCCCCCTATTATCTATTTGGATGGATTTGATCTTATTTTCTGACTGTGTTTCAACAAGGACTTTGAAATATTTGAGGTGTTGAAATACCTCTGATTTTTTCCTGAGAAAGAAATTCCATGTAAAGCATGATAAACCATAAACAAAAATGAGAATGTACCTTTATTTACTGATTTATGGACGTGGAAAAGGCCCCATTAGATCAATATGGATCAGATCTAAAGGAAAGGAATCCTTTTGAGTCTTTCCATTGTCGAATTTCTCTTGAGGGTGTTTTCCAAGAACACATCCCTCACAAATTCCTTTGGAGAAATGGATGTCAGATAGACCTTAAACCATTCCATTCTTTATAATATGTTGCATATATATGAAATTTAAATTCAAAAACCTTTCATGCCATATCCTACTTATTTCATCAGCATGGGTAAACACTAATGTTGAATCTGGTTCAATAAATTCAGAAAATGTGTAGAATCTAGATGGATGATTTACCTCACCGGTAGAAACCTTGGAATTGGTTTTCATGTCATATATATCCACATCATCAGGTGTGAATAAAAATATCTTTCTAATGTTTTATTTTTTCATCTAATACAAGAATAGAATATTGACAGAAAGTTTGGGAATGTGAAGCACATTCTCGAAGATTTTGTTTGTGAGTTCAATTCTTCCTTTGTCAGTGACCTCAAATGGAGAGTTATCCCCCATCAGAATAGGAGGACCTTTTCATCAATCCAATGAAGAGTAGACTTCTTTTGTGGCTTCCATGTGGTGTGATGAT
This sequence comes from Picea glauca, assembly GCA_000966675.3. Lineage (NCBI taxonomy): Eukaryota > Viridiplantae > Streptophyta > Pinopsida > Pinales > Pinaceae > Picea > Picea glauca. The sequence goes on from JZKD02S1979657.1 coordinate 16,898, forward strand.
CCTGAATCTACAATCCAAGCATCGGGACAAGATTTGATGGAAATTAAAGAATGGCTAGAATTTTCTTTCTTAGGATTTTGATCTTCTAGCTTCTTCTTCTTCGCACCCTCAGGGATGCTATCTCCATGGTTGTTTTGTTGAATTATTTGGGCCATTTTATCTATTTGTTTCCGTATACATGCATATTCTATATGGAATCATTTATGGCATTAAGTGCATTTCTCCCCTTTTCTTCCCTTTCCACCTTTGGATCCAGAGGAATCGTTGAAGGGTTTTGAGTACCCTTCCTTCTTTGGATTTTCATGTCCCTTCCCTTTGTCTTTGTTTTTATATTTATGATTTTGGTGACTCATACCATATTACATAGAAAGTTCATGCACCTTTGAGGCTTTGATTTTTCCCATATTGATAAGCTTGGTCTGCTCTTGCATGAAAGACTCGATAAAGGCCTCAAGAGAGGGAATGATCCAGGTAGCTCCAGAGGTGAGCCTAATTGAATTAAATGTGGATAAAAACACTGATTATTATAGACCAAGTTTGGATAGAATGGTAAGAACCATTTTTTTCTCCTCCTTATATTTATCAACCCCGCAAGCCTTGAGTTATGACAACAAATCCTTATATCTGGTAAATAAATCTCAGAGATTGTCGAAGGTTTTTGAATACAAAGTGAGAAATTCCACCTTGAGCATGTGTCCCCTCATATCGTCCTATTTTCCAAAAATCTATTCCATGGTGGTCGAGGTTTCATTTGGGGTTTTTACAAGAGGATATGTGAAAGAGGAGCTCAAGAGAAATGAGACTGCAAATAGTTCCAAACGCTTCATCTATTTGATTCAGATACTTAGATTTTTCTATGGATGATGTGGGTTTTTTCTTTGTGTTCATGGTTAACCTATATAATCCTCTGCTTTGAAGATGCACTATCATATTTTCATTCCATGCAAAGAAATTGTACGGTGTAAGAATGAATTATTTTGGAAATTCCATTTTTCCCGTTGTCTTCAATGTTCGGAACCTGCAAAAAGAGTCTGGTGTGTCTTTTTCCTAGAAATGCATCATATCTGATACCATGTAAATGTTAATGAACCTACATAGATAAGATATAGCTAGAAAATGGCATGCACAGTTTGCAGAAAAATGAGAGAAGAGAGAAACGAGAGAGTGAGAACAAAGAATTTGAATTAACCAAATGAATGAATGATAATTTACACATGATATACTCTTTATAACTCTATTAGAACTCTGTAATTTCTTAGGCTCAAGAATAAATGGGCAGAGGTAACTACAAAACCACTTTGGAGTCAAGGATCTATCCCTCCAAGACTCAGAGAAGGATCTCTCTGTATGATTTAGCTTTGTTTTGATTACAATGTTAGGCTAGTTAGAAAGTACGGGGTGTTTGTTTGGTTGGAACAGGGGAAAATGATCGATTGGGAAATTGGAGTCACAATTCATAATGGATAAAAAATAGGTCATAATAGGCTAATATTGCAAGGAAAGGTAGGCAAATCCACTGGATATTCAAGATTTAATGCATGGGAAAGATGGAACATATTCAAAAATCCAATTTAAAACAGAGCAACTGAGAATTCTGAGGTTAATCTTGAGTGGAAAAACACATAAATTATTCCAAGAAAGTGACATAGGGTACATTTAAACCAATTCTATACTTTTGTCTCCTTAAAATATTTCAAAATATAGAAAACAATATGGTAAACAAAAGAAAACAATTAACATGGAGATTACTTCACCAATGAAACTGACACAAGAATCATGTAATGTTGCAACTGTATTACTAAAATTTGATCCATGGAGGCTCTATGTGCTACTTTACAAAATTAGTTCCATCCTTCAATAAGGTCCCAATTGATCAACCCATAATACTTTGAAATCATAATTATTTATAAATTATTTACAATGAACTCTGTCATTAATGAGGAGGATCAAATTTAGGAAAATCTAAACTAATTAGATTTCAGATTACAGAAATACAAGGATTATGCAGAACTGCTCATATTTCTGGTGCTTGATTAGCTGGAGGTTGTTGAAGATCTATTTTCAATTTTCTTGTTTTGTTGGTATTTTGTTGCTAGGTGTCTTGATGCCCTCTGATTTCATTTCCATTTGTCCCTTTGAATAGATTCGCCTCCTGAAATTTCAAAAACATAGGGTCCAAGGAAGTATTAGATTCTCCCAATATGATATAGTTGTGTAAAATATGGTTTTTTTTTTTGTATATCAACTTGTTCTGAGAAAAAACCTCTCTCATTTTTTTGAAATTCATCTCCAACTGTCTGAGATCTGGGTTTGAAAAAGATGTGTCAAACAAGAAAATCCAAAATCCAAAAAAATAGGGCTCAAAGATGCTCTCAATTATCCCAAACCATGGAACCTATGAAAAATATGAGACATTATTGAATTTCATCCCACTTTGGATAAAAACCTCTTTTGGTTTTTCAAAATGAGCCCTGGTTTGCTTGGAATCCACCTCGAAAGATGATTGGTCAAAACCTTTTGAAAAGGGATTTTTTTGGGGTAAAGACGATATTCCGGAGGGGGGGTAGGTTGTAAATGTGTTTAGGGGGGGTGTTATCATTGAAATTTTGTCTGCAAATGGTTAGAGGAATCCAGCATCTTCAAACAGCTATGAGTTCACCCATGGACCAAAATTACCAAAAAAGCATTTCCAAAAGGTCCAAAACTATACAACCAGTTATAAAATCAAGATGCACTGTGACTACATAGGGCCCACTCACACATGTGCCATCCAGAAACACAGGAAAAGAGAACATGCACACGATGCATGACTGTGGATGCTAAAATCCATGCACACCTGAGAACGATCGATTTATGATGTTGGTCAGCCTCCCACCCACTTCTGGTTCAGCTTCCAAGTCAATTTGACACCCAAATCTCGGCTGGATATGGCTGGGTAGCTGGTCAAAGACCTAAAGGTGCCCTAAATAACTCATTTTCACACTAAAAGCTGGTTGCAGAATACCTCAAAGTGGTTCTATAAAACAAGGCCATGGGTGCACTACATTTTCAAGGAATTCATTTGTAAGGTTATGTTGTTGCTATTCTCTTGGGGAATCCTCTTTTCTCAACAAGAGCATACTAGAACCATTCCATTTGGGCAATCCACATCACCTTTTGAGTGGGTTAGCTTGGGATTATTTCATCATTTCTTTCAAGTTTTCAAGTTGTAAGAAGAGCTTAATCTTGGGGGTCTAAGAGCCCTCCCTTAGAGGAAGAAGGGACCCAAAGTCCCCTTTCTTTTCATTGTTTTCTTTTCACTAATACAATCCTTTCCATTGGTGACACGAGTCTTGTTTGTTTCTTGTTCTTATGTCCTTATGCACAATAGTTTAGTTGTTCTTTCCTTTCCTAGTTTAATTCTTAGCTTAGTCTTTTATGTTTATTTTCCTAACCCTTTCCTTTACTGTTGCCTTGCTTAGCTAACCCAACTAAGCTTGTAAGCACCTCTGTTTTGCTCATTCAGGTGAAAAAAGAGGTGCAACAGATTGGCGACTCCACTAGGGAAAGGTATAAATTTCCTACCCCATTTGGGTTATTCTAGCTCTTCTTTCTATTTATTTAACCTGCAGGTACCGTAACTGACCCAAGCCGACCTGCAAAACATCCAATTCAAAACTGAGTTGGGAGAATTCCATCAGGAATTTTCTTCACGGTCGTGTGACAGTTGTGTGCAGGTTTATTGGCCCACATTCGCGCATCGTGCACACGTGCGCCAAAATTACTGTGTTATCTAGTTCTCACATTTTCAAAACAATAGAAGTTTTCAAATAGGGAACTTTAAATCCCACCAGAGGGGAAACAACAACAAAATTCAAGGGAAAAATAACAATAACCTTCGAACTAACTTCCCTTATTCCCTTTGTGGTGAGTTCGGTCATTATACTCATCATTGCCCCCAAATCACTGATTTTAAATGGATGTAAGACTTAGTGAATGGACCACATCCTCCAGCATCGCCTACCCCTCAGTAGGCCCCGCAACAATACTTTCCACAACCACCCCCATTCGTGCTGCAGAACCCCATTCCACACCAAGGAGTGATGAACACCCAATGGGACATGCAACCTACCCCACCACAGTTGGGACAATATTTCAATCCAAGAAATCCTGCAAATCATACTATCCTCCTCACTAGTGAGGAAGAAGTCCTTCTACAAACACGTAGTCGTCAATATCGTGCACCCTCTTAGTCTCCTCCCATTCCCCCATAAACAATCCCAGTACCAACGAGACCCCATTTGATGATCCCTCACCCTAAAATGGAAACCCCTCTTTGCATCCCTCACATCCCATTACACAAGAATGTCCACAACCATCAAGCTAGGGCGGCTCATAATTACAGTTTGGTCGATGACTTGGCCTAATCCCCAACTACCAAGTCAGTTTTAGAAGTACTTGAAAATTGTCCCACTCAGTGAAAATCATTAATTTCTTCTTTGGGGGCAGTCGACCCTGTGGATACTCAACTCATCACATTTGATCTCGACAGCGAAGAACCTCGCCTCCCTGCTCTCATTCCTTTTCAAATCCTTGTTAAAATTCTGAACATTACAGTTCATCAGTGCACCATTGATGAAGGTGCATCCACATGCATCATGTCCAAGTCTGTATGGAAGAAAATTGGTTCCCCCAAACTCATACCATATGCCATTACCTTAAGAGCTTATGACAGACGACCATCTTCTCCCGAAGGGCTCTTCCAAAATGTCCCTGTTGAACTTGGGGGCAAGACCATTCTCATCGATATTGAAGTTATCGATGTCCCATTCAATTACAATATCTTGTTTGATATTAGCTACATGTACGCTATGAAGGAAGTTGCCTCTTCCGTCTTTCGAACCATGATGTTCCCCCATAATAGGAAAATCATTACCATTGATTAAGTTTCACATTATGAGCCTAACCCTTCTGCCATCATCAATAAAATTCTCCCTTTCATCCATACTAATCATGAGACGTACCCACTCATCGAAATGGGGCTCAGAATTTTCAAAGACCCATCCTTGTTAGGAACTTACCACGGTGCACCGCCACTCATTCATCCTTCCAATCAGGTATGTGTCGTCTCGTCCAAAGGAACTGACATTGAGGATACCCTTCATCCCAGTGAGGCTTCTCTCATATCTGATGTCCCACTAGTCGCAGAGCTCCTCCCTCAAGAATCTCCTTTGAACTCATCGACTCCACTAGTTCATGGTTTCACCTCACCCCAAGGCCATATCCCAGTTTGGGAAACAGTTCCCCAAGCCATTACTCAAATCCCTTTCTTTGACCCCCCACGAGGTGTACTAGATTTCTAGGTCACTGTAATGCTTACCCTCTCTAATATGGTGCTGGAAATCCCAGTTTGGTATTTACATCCACTTGAGATGGTTCCTCAACCATCCCTTCCCCCCCCAAATAGAAGGAATCCCGATGCAGATTCCCATACTCACTCCCACCATACCCCCTACACCCCCACTCACTAAACCCCCTACCACAACTGGGGGCAGGTGAAAGAAGAAGGAGACCATAGCTCCACTTCCCCCACATGTCCAACCTCCTTGTGAGCTATGCGAGAAAGACGAACACCCCACCAACAAATTCCCATCTCTCTCCGAGTTACGTAATCTCATCCAACTCCCTCGAGCACCACCACCACTCATCGCTTCCTCCAGTATTGTTGCTATCTCACAGAACACAAGTAACAAAGGATTGCGAACTAGATTCGCATGCACCATCTGTTCAGAATATGGCCATTACACACACCACTATCCAACGTTACCTCAATTTCGACAGAAACTAACAGTTGTACACCAAAGCTTTCAACAACACCCACCCCAACTCCTGTCACCAACATCCATTATGTCACAACCTCAGTCAACGAACATATGACATGCCCTTGCTCTCTCTGCAAATCCTTATATCATTTCTCATATCAATGTCCTATGATCATTGAATATAGGCAACACCAAGTGACCCTAATTCAAACTCCTACACCCCCTACAGAATCAATGACTAATGTTACCCCATCACCAGATATTCTTCATATTATTTCTCCTAAGCCAGAAACACTCCCCACTCCTCCATGGTTCTCAAATGACTTATATGAGGATTTTCCCCCAAATCCCCCCAATTCCCCTGTTCATTTCCCCACAGAAATTATACACCCAACTACCATTTATAACCCTCAGTATCTCGATATTTGGTTTATGTCAAGCGAACCATCGCAATCTCATTGCATCATCCCTCTTGCTTCTTCACCACTAGAAGATAACCAAATGGTGACAATCACCGGTATCACTCTTTTAGATCCCTTGTATTCCTGACAATTCCATCGTGATGAGGACATACTCGAGGAATTAACCACCCTCGACTACCCATGCACTACACCACAGGGTGCTCTTCCTTTCACAGGAAGCCTTCACGCCTCCTAACCAACACCCCATATACATAGTCGAAACCAAGGATTTTATCCCATAAGGGCATATTGACTGGTTCAATAACCCTATCCCTACCCCTGATGGTTTTGAAGAAGGCAATATGGCCAACATTTCCCCTACCATCAAAATCAATATTTCTATCAAAAATGGAGTCATTGAGGAAATCACCATTGGCGCCGCATGCACTCCTGAATAAATCACTACCTACAAAACCCTCTTCAAAGAATATATGGATATTTTTGCCTGGTCATACACAGAGATGCCTGGCCTTGATCCCTCTATTGTCGAACATCACATAGACACCTGGCCTGATATCACACCGGTTCACCAAAAACAATGACCTCTACACCCATCCAAAGCAATGACCATCAAAGTTGAGATTGACAAATTATGCACTGTTGGGTTCATCTACCCCATCGCCTATACCTCATGGGTCTCCAAACCTATCCCTGTTAACCAAAAACAGGGCACTATCCATGTATGCATGGACTTTCGTGATCTCAATCACACCTGTCCCAAAGACAACTTTCCAATGCCTTTCATTGATCAAATTATCGACGACTGCACAGGCCACGAGGCTTTATCCTTCATGGTCGGTTTCTCTGGCTATAACCAAATCCAAATCCATCCAACCGATCAATACAAGACCACATTTACCACCCCTTGGGGTACTTTTTCATATCATGTCATGCCTTTTGGCCTAAAAAACACTGGCGCAACTTTACAATGAGCTATGACATACATTTTTCATGATCTGGCTCATATCATTATCACATACTTGGATGACCTCATAGCTCGATCCAAAAAACACAATCAACATCTTGATGATTTATGAATCATCTTCCAAAGGTATTGTCATTACAACATCCGCTTGAACCCCCTCAAGTGTTTGTTTTGCATCACTGTTGGGCGCCTCCTCAGGTTCATCATTTCCCAAAGTGGTATTACCATGGATCCCCTCAAAGTCCAGGCCATCAAAAAAATTCCACCCCCCCCAGAATTTACGCCAACTCTAGAGCCTACAAGGAAAAGCTAACTTTTTACGATGATTTGTCCCAGACTATGCCACTCAAGCACACAGTTTCCTTCATTTACTATGCCATGAAATCCCATTCCACTGGGATGAACATGCCCAAAATTATTTCGACGATCTTAAAATTGCACTCGCCAATGCCCCTTTAATTAGTTCACCCGACTATAATCACGACTATATCCTCTACATATCAGCCTCATCTGTCTCAGTCGCAGGAGTTATTATTCAAATAGGAGATGATGATCGTGAGGATTCCATTTACTACATTAGTAAAAACCTCTCAAGGCCACCCTTGAAGTATAATCACAAAGAGAAAATATCCCTTGTAGTCCTCCTCGCAGTCCAGAAACTGCACCATTACATTCTACTTCGTACAACCAAAGTCATAGTAGATTCCAACCCCATGCAATACTTGCTCAGTCGTCGGAAAATTAACGGTAAATTTGCCCGATGGATCATTATCCTTCAAGAGTATGATCTTGAATTTTCAACACCCAAGAGAAAGAAAGCTCTCGTCCTCACCGAACTCATCACAACCTTCCCCTCCGATACTACCAGTTCCCCTATTAATACTGACTTCCCCGATGAACATCTCTTTAACATCACTTCGGATGATCCTTGGTACGGAAACCTCCTCGTCTACCTCCAAACCTAAAAGTTAGATAACCACCTCTCATGAGATGATCGTCATCATATTCGCCATCGGGCCCCCCACTATCTCCTCATCGGAGATATCTTATATCGGTGAGGGGTCGACAACATACTTCATCAATGCTTGACTATTGACGAGGCTGATAAAGTCTTGAATGAATTCCATAGCGACGCTTGTGGAGGCCATCTCTCAGGGATGTCCACCACTCAGAAAATCATCCACGTAGGTTACTTTTGGCCTACATTGTTTCACGATTGCATTCATGCCATGAAGTGATGCGATAAATGTCAACTTTATGCAAACAAAGCATAATAACCACCTTCTCTTCTACACCCAGACATTACTACAGGCCCCTTTTGTAAATGGGGCATCGACTTCATGACTTGCAACCCTCCATCCAACAATGGACACAAATACATCATTGTCATCGTTGATTACTTCACAAAGTGGGATGAAGCCATGCCTACCTTCAACAACACCACTAACACCGCAACACATTTTTTCTTTAATCACGTCATATTCCACTTTGGAGTACCACTCCAACTAGTCTCTGGTCATGGGAAACATTTCGAGAATGATATTTTCATCGAACTCTCATCTTGGTTAGGATTCTCCCATGAGTTCACCTCACCATATTATCCTCAGTCCAAGGGACAGGTCAAAGCAGTTAACAAGGTCCTCAAGACCATGTTACAATGCACGATTAACAAACATAAGACCAATTGGCATCATATGTTATTTTCTGTGCTATGGGCTTACCGTACAGCCATGAAAACAACCACTGGTTTCACACAATTTCATCTAGTCCATGGGGTCGAGGCCACTCTTCTTATCGAGTGTGAAATTCCCACCTTACACACTGCAATCGAGCTATTACTCGCCACTGCTCCAATGGAGTAGCGTTTGCTGAACTTAGAGCCCCTGGATGAAGATCATCGATTTTCATTACAGAACAATGAGGCAGCCAAAAAATGGTCAAAAGCCACCTTTGATCATCATGTCAACCTTCCCTCATTTCACGAAGATGACCTCATCCTTTCTTACGATATCGCTCACGATACCCTCGGCCATGGAAAATTTGAGTCACTATGGCATGGGCCTTACATTATCCAACATTGCCTCACTAAAGGTGCATACATCCTGGCTTCCCTCGAGGGCCTCTCTCTCAAAGAACCCGTCAACAGGTTGTTCTTAAAGAAATTTTACGCTTGAGCATAGCCATTCTACAGTAGGTTTTTTTCTTTTGTAGTGTTTTTAATATTTTTTCCACACCTCACGTCTAAACTATCATTTGTGTTATTGACAGATGCCTCCTCCATCGGCCTACCAAATTGGTTACGCTGATGCTACCAACCGTTGGGCACAGAATCTCACTTCGGCTACTTGGGCCCTCTATTCCCCCTCACATGAACTGCTCCACTCCAGCGGCATATGTTTGGGCTCTGCATCCAACAACCAAGCCATGTACACTGTTGTCATTGGTCTCCTCATCGATGCTAGCCATCATCATATTCATCACCTTAGAATATTTATTGACTCCCAACTAGTCGTCCTCCAGCTCAACAATGTGTACCGTGTTTGCAATCCTTGCCTCTTTTTCAAACACCTGCATGTTATACTTTTATCTCGACATTTTGATTTCATTACATTTACACATATTCCAATACAATTTAATCAAATCAGAGATAACCTTGCTAGCATTGTACTAGATTGGCATATATCACATCAAGACACCTTTACACACACATAAACCATTAGAAGACTATCACAACATATAGATTAGATATCATAAACACAGATATGAACATCACAAAGACCCCAAAATG
>JZKD02S1979657.1:32195-58743 GCA_000966675.3 Picea glauca
TTAAGTTTTTAATTATTTTGTTTTTTGGTATGTTTTATGTTCTATTTTATTTGTTTTTTTTTTATTTCATTTTTTTTTATTTTTTATTTTTTATGTTTTTTTTTTCTGTTTTTTTATTTTTTGTTTATTTTTAATTAATGTTTTTTTGTTTATTTTTAATTATTGTTAATTATTTACAAACATAGGTGTTAATTAATTTTTAATTGATTATTAATTAATTTGTTATTAGAAACCCTAACCTAGTTTTACTAATCTAACTACACTTAGTATTACTACTAACCTAATTAAATTAATTTTACTATGCTAATTCATATTAAAAATGCATTTTTCATTGTTTCATGGAAACTTCCACCTAATTTTGATATTTGCAGTTAGTAACAATAAGATATCTTGATGAAAAACTAGCTTACAGTCGACCTGAGAGCCCGTGCACACCTGAAGCTAGGGATTCTCCTCACAGCCATGGAGGTTCTGGGCTCGCTCTAGGCTCCTCCTCCCCCTACTTCCCTGTCAGCTGAGGACGCTTTCAATTCATTGTTGTCTTCATTGCCGAAAAAGAAGAAAACTGAAGTCGCCAAGTTCGTGAAAAAGCTAGATGATATTCCAAAAATCTCCTTTCCTCCAGAGGGATCGATCAAGGTAGCTTTGTCCCTGGCAGATCATGCCCTTGTGGGAAAGATCACTGGACTTTGGCCCTCTCCAAAGACAATGGAGAATTGGGCTATAAAAAACTAGACTCTTTTGATCAAGAACAATGTAACCTTGTATTTCCTGGGGAGAGGTTTTTTTCTATTCGAATTCATTTCAAAATAGGATAAAGATATGATCTTTCGGAATGGTCCCTACTTTATGGGACCTCAGGGCCTCTATCTCAATAAGTGGACATCATATTTTGACCCAGCAGTGGATGTTCCAACGACCGTCCCAGTGTGGGTTAGGTTGCCAAATCTCCCAGTGCATTGTTGGAACTGGGACTCTCTGAATCACATACGCAATGCCTTGGGAAAATTTATTGACCGTGAAAATAATAAGGACCAATATGACTGTGCCTGAATATGTGTCGAGGTTGACCTAGAGGTGGGACTTTCGAAGGCAATAAAAATCAATGTCGACAATTGGACTCATGTGCAAAAACTAGACTATGAGCAACTTCCTTTCAAGTGTTGGAAATGCCATGTTTATGGTCACTTTGCTAGGGGTTGTCTGAACAATGGAGAAGTAGAGAAAGGGAAGGAGGAGGGTTGGAATCAGTTCAAGAAGTCAAAGACCTCCCATAAAACCCCCAAATTTGGGGCTCCAAATGGAAAAGGTCCTCAGCCATCTTCTACTCAGCAAACCCCTCCCTCGAATGCCCAAGAAACCAAATCTGGGCCCTTAAGCATAGCTTTAGAGGAACTTCAGGAACTCAAGATGAAAAATAAAATGGCCTCAGACAAAGGGAACCCCTCAGGCTCAAGGCAAGGAGAAAGTGCCTCAGACAGACCTAATGAAAAACATGCAGAAGTTGAAGAGGAAGAACAAGGCTTAGAATAATCAAAGGAGGAAGGAGAATGAGGGGAACCACAAAATTCGGCTAGAATATCGACAAGAGGCCGAAAGTCTACTCGTGAAAAGAGAGAACAATAAAACTACAAATACAAGATTCAGGGTAGTCAACCAACCCTTGATAAACTACTGGAAAATACTCCGAACATGACAAGAAACCAGACTCAGGGCTCCAAGGGAGCTCATCACACCCAAAAAAATAAGTGATGAAGGTTGTCTCCTAGAATTGCAGAGGTATGGGGAGAAAAGTGAAAGAAGAATCCATGAGAAGCCTTCTAAGGATAGAAACCCCATACATTATTCTAATTCAGGAGACAAAAATGGAGGAAAAAGACTTCCTCCAAATAAGTAAGAAATTTTGGAATGGAGGTGGAGGACAGGTCATCTCTACTCGAGGAGATTCGGGCGATTTGGGCACTCTATGGAATATCAACAAGTACTCGTTGGTCATTGAGATCCTAAATGCTCACTGGTTGTTCTTGAAACTCTAGCATATTGATTCAAGGAGGTATTCAACCTCTTCAATGTATATGCCCCAGTAAAAGTAGAGGAGAAAAAGGCCTGCTGGGACTCCATCAGAAATCTGGAAGAAATAGAGAATATGGAAAACATCATCACTATTAGCGATCTCAACCTCACCTTACATTTGTTAAATAAGCAAGGAGGCAACACTGTAAGAAGTCCGTCAAGGGAATGGGTGGAGGACCTCATGTAGGATTGGGACTTGCTCGACATCAAGCCCTCCAATGGTAAGTACACTTGGTCAAATAAAAGAGTCGGTCCTGGGCATATTGCCGCAAGGCTGGATAGATTTCTCGTTCAAAGTTATTTTCTCCTTTTAGGCTTAGAGGCTAGAATGCATATTCTCCCCTGCTGTGTTTAAGATCACAAACCTATCATGATTGAACTACTGGCCCAAAAATATCTTGGCCCTATTCCTTTTAGATTTAGTCACTTATGGGTCAAGGACCCAGACTTCATGAATAAGGTTAAGGAAAGCTGGAGGATACCTGTCAAGGGCTCTTCCTTCTTCGTTTGGGAGAAAAATCTCAAAAGAGTGAAAGCAATTTTGAAAATTTTGACCAAATCCCTCACTAACCTAGCATAAAAAAGAAAACATGTCCAATATAGCCTTTACATCCATCAATTACAAATGGAAAGCACAAAAATCACAAAAGAAGCTATGGACAGGGGGGCAGATTTACTCCAGAAGTTTCATTAGGCTTTCCTGTCGGAGGAAGAATATTGGAGACAAAAGTCTCGCAGCATTTGGCTTAAAGAGGGAGACATAAACACATCATTCTTCCACAAGCAATCCCAATCTAGAATAAGCTTCAACTCCATTTCAAAAATCAAGGAAGAGGCCACAACTCACAACAATTTCATGAGCATTAAAAGGGCTTCTTTCTTTCATTTTAAAAACCTTTACAGCGAAGAAGTGACAATGGACTAAAATTCCAAATTCTTAGAGGTGGTTCCTTCTAATATTAACTCCAATATGAATCATCTTCTGGAAGCTAAGGTCACTAAAAAATAAATAAAGGCTTCTCTATTTGCTATGGAGCCCGACAAAACCCCCGGCCCGGAGGGTTTTACAGCCAGATTTCTTCAATCTTGCTGGCATATAGTGGAAAAGGACTTGCACAAAATGGTTTTGAAATCCCAAGCCTGTCATAAAATTGGGGGAAGTAGTAACTCAGTCTTTCTTGCCTTCATCCCTAAGGAAAAGGGAGCCAAAGTTTTCAACATGTTTTACCCTATTTCTCTGTGTAACATAGGCTACAATCTGATCACCAAGGTGATAGACAATAGACTGAAAATTATCCTTCCCTCTATTATCCCAGAAAATCAAGGTGGTTTTGCTCATGGGAGGCAGTTAGTGGACAATTTTATTTTAGTACAAGAGGCGATCCATTCAAGCATCCATCGAAAAGAAAAGGGTATGGTTGTCAAACTTGATCTAGCAAATTCCTTTGATCATGTTAAACACAACATTCTCTTGGATGTTATGCACAAGTTTGGGTTTGGGACTGCGTTTATCAATTGGATTCAGGCTTGCATCTCTGAGCCTTGGATCGCTTCCCTAGTGAATGCACAAGTAGTGGATTTCTTCAAAGCTTCGAGAGGGATTTGGCAGGGATACCCCCTTTATCCCCTCCTTTTTGTCCTCCAAGCTTATACTCTAAGTTTTTATTTGGAAAAGAAGCAACTTGATCGATAGATTATGGGCCTTAACATTGCAAGAGGAGTTAAAAATATAAACCATGCTTTGTTTTTCGATGATTCTCTATTGTTGGGCGCAGCCTCTGTGATTTCGACTTCAATATTCAAACATGTGTTGGATGATTATTGTGACTCAACCGAAAACAATATAAATAAGGGAAAATTCCATATTTACTATGGGAACATCTCTGTTAGTGATCTTAGTGCCATCTCTAGATGTATGTTCTTTGTTGCCTCTTCCAACTGGTCTTCATTCAAGTATCTGGGCCTCCCAATCTTCCATAAGAATAACTCCAGCAGAGATTGTCTGCCTCTGTTAGAAAAATTCAAGTTCAAGATCTAGGCCTGGTGATCTAGGTGGATATTGGTGGCCACCCACCTTTTCCGTCTTTCTCAAAACAACTTTCTAGCAATTTTGATAATTTACTATTTTTAGCAGTTTTTTGGGTCCTGAACTTCTAGAGTCGTTTTGAGGCCCTAAACGAGGCATAACACTGCCAAATTTCGCTCAAATAAGTTGTTGGTGGCTGAAGTGAAATCCTTTGTATCAGATGTGGATTATGACTTTGATCCAGAACCAAAAATGGGAAGACGGATCATTGACGCGGAACCTAGTGCCACCGTTGCTACCACCAAGCTCTAGCCCGGTGAACCAGAAGAGCCAGAAGAAGGAGAGTGCCTCTTCCATTCATAGATGTGGGTAAAAGGAACCCTATTGCACTTCATCATTGATAGTGGTAGCTAGAAGAATCTCATATTAGGAGAGGTTGTCAAGTGGCTGGCCCTGCCAACAATGCCGCACCCACAACCCTACACCATTGGATGGCTCCACCAAGGAAGCGATATCTGCGTCAGCCAACAGTTTTTACTATCGTATGACATAAATCCCTTCAAAGATGAGGTATTGTGTGGCATTGCTCCTCTCGAAGTTTGTGATGTTCTTTTGGGCCAACCTTATTTATGGAAATGTCATGTTATATATGAGTCTAGGCTTCGTAGTGTTATTACTTTGAATAGAAAATTGTACAGGATACCCGAGGCAGTCCCACCTAGTGCTATTTCCTTGATCTCTATTAAGCAATGCAGGAAGGTCATCTCTTAGACGGGGAAGTTTGTCTTCTTCATGATTCTCTCTTAGAATAAGCGAAATATCACAACCACATCTAGGGTCTCTCCGACTGACCTCTCCACACAATAGAAGCAAGTAGATAAGGTTGTGGAAGAATACTCAAATATCTTCTCCTCACCTATAGGAGTACCTCTGCACTGACAGGTCAAGAACCCCATCGATATGACCCCCGGCACACCATTTCCCAATGGGCCAGTCTATCATCACTCTTTGTTAGAGAATGAGGAGATCAAGCAATAGATCCCATAACTGCTCCACAAGGGTGATGCAGGAGCATCATCTCACATCAGCCAGCCAACCAGCCAACCACGTCAAGAACATGCATTCAAAGATGAAGAGAGGCGTAGCCCTCGTTTTGATTTGAAATTAAATATAGTTAATGGTGTAGGTTGTTGAGTTGGGAAGCTGTACTTTGCACAGGTATAGAAGTAATTAGGCCTTTAAATGCTTGTAAAGGTTGAGATCTAGATCCGATCTACGGACTAGACAACCATTCAATGTAATTGAATAGGGTAGTTAGATTGGAGGGAAGAGCTCGAAGAGCCCCCTCAGGGAAAAGATCGTATTGTATCTCATTTGGTAATGAGGGAGAGTAGAGTGGGGATAGTGAGTAGAATGATAGAGCTAGGAGAGCAGAAGAGAGAAGGAGCCGAGACCTTGTTACAGGCCGTGCTCAGGAACACCTTGTACAAATAGACATTTTCCATTTTAATACAAACCAGAAGCAGTTTTTCCTACATTTATTTCCGTGTTATGTGGATGCTTTCATTGTGTTATTTTATGTTTTATATGTATGCTAGACATTTGTAGGTTGTTTGATTTCAGTCTTGAGAAGTCTTTGAGGCTTCACACTAGGAGGGTGTGACAGAACACTGGGGGTTCTGATAGCCATGCACAGAGGGTGCATTTCTGAATTCTGCGGGGTTAGACAGAGGTGTGCCAGGTGGGCACAGAAGTTGAAATCAACAATTCAGAGGAAGACCTTTGAGGTTGTTGAATACCTCAGGAGGCAAGGTTGTGTATGAGAAAACACAATTGTAGACAGAATTTCTGAGGATTTCTATGAAGCTCTGCCAGGAGGGCATTGAGTAGGTGCAAGGAGTGCATAGAAGATAGAAGAACTCTATTGTGAGTTCAAACAGAAGCCTGAATTACCAAGAATTCTGAGAGCTCTTCCAAGTGGGCATTGAGCAGGTGTAAGGAGGACACAAAAGATAGAACTGTTGGATGTTCTGTGAGAAAATACCTTGTCAGGAGGGCATTAAGTAGATGTGCATATAGGCATAGGAGAAAATAACTCTTTAAGTTTTGGAATTAGTAGAAGAGTCCAAGAGGAAGGATCTCTGCAGGGTTTCTGAAAACCCTGAAAGTCTCAGCAAGAGGTTGCTCGAATAGGAGGATAGCCAGGAGGGAATTACATTCTCCAGCAGGAGGAGAAAGGAGAAGGAATTATTCCTTAGAAGTCTGAGTGAGGGGAAAATCTCAGGATGGATAGCGCTTTATGTGCGTAGAGACCCTATAGGGACGCAGGAGTCAGAATCCTTCAAGGATTTGGGCGTGAAGCTCAGGAGCAGTGCATTCAGTGTACATAGCATAACTGTAAGGAGTTCAGAAGCTGCAGAAGTCTTTGAAGAGTTCAGAGTTCCCAAATCTTAGGAGGGATAGTGTATTCATATATGCGCAAGAGGAATCAAGTCGAAGATTTCACAGAGAAGAAAGAAGGCAAAGGTTGAGGCCTTTGAGAAATTGGAATTCTTCCAAGTCTAGGAAGAATGTGCGAAAGCTCGGAGGCAGAAACAATTGCCATTGGATCCAGTTGGAGGGATCTCGACCATTGAGAAGATTTCACGTCCAGGAGGAAATGCCATAGAGGAGCGCACAGGAGAAAGGATATGGACCGTCGGATCTTGGTCCAATTACCCGTCATCCGTTGGATCTGACAGAAGCTGTATGAGGTTTAAACTTTGTGAATAGGAGGGTGAAAGTCCTGAAAGGCATTAGCACATAGGGATATCGGCATTTGGGATATCGGGGTCCTGACGACGAGAGTTCGAGACTTTATAAGTCCCGAAACAATGAAAGAATCACAGTTGTCGATTTGAGGAAGGACGCATGTCGCGCGATCGTCCAATTTGGAGATCCAGACACCGGGACTCACATAGGTGGGCACTTTTGAATTTTCATCTGGCTAAGTCCCGAGATTTGATTTGGATTGTCCATCCATTTGGGACACATGGCAAAAACCAACGCCTTCGAAAAACAAATCCCGAAAGGGGAGAGTCCATCGGCATATCAGGATTTAGATTTTCGTGAATCTTGAAGACGAGACGTTCAGAGCATTTGAAATCGTGAAATCCCAAAAGGGTGTTTCCTAGCTGACGTCATATCGAGATATCGGGACTTCGAAATTCAGGATATCGGAAGTCTCAAGGATAGGAGATCGGGTAACTTCATAGTGAAAACCCCAAATTTGATCTGAGTTGTCCATTCATTAGGACATGTGGTGGAGATCCAAGAGTTCGGGAAAAATCCTGATACAAAAGTCCATCGGCATATCAGGGTTCGGTATTTCACGAATCATGAAGATAGGAGACCCACGCATTTCGGAACCGCAAAGTCTGAAACCCCGACAAGGTAGAAATCTCTATTGTGGGGCCATCTGACGTCATTTCATCATATCGGAGGTCGAGAATCGAAACTTTAAGAGTTTCAAGGGAAAGAACCCATAGGCATTTCGGTGTTTCAAAACCCGAAATTGCGAGACGATGAGGACCGTCCATCTCGAGGGGACACGTGGAAATAATCTAGGTTTTTAGGGAAAATCCCAAAAGGCAAGGCCATTTCGGCATTTCGGGAATCGAGAGACCAAGAGGTCGGGCGCTTGAGTCATGAAACCCTGAAAGGGACTGTGGTCATATAAGGGGAGGTCATGTGGACCAAAGGTATAGCCCATGGGGGATAACTAAAGTTAAATCCGTTTCAGCAAATCGACATATCGGAGATCGATAGATCGTGAAGACAGAGGTTCTCGACAACGGGAATCATAAAATCTTGAAACCTGAAATTTCTGTCGGGGAGAGATCAGGTATGTGTAGAAGCCATGACAGGGGTAAAGGAAGGACCTGTGGATCGAGTTTTAATAGAGAATCTAGTAAGGAATTTAAAGAGCCACTTCAGCTTGAAGGTGAAATTAGAACGATCCTTAAAACTGGGAGGTCAGGCACGGGACCTACTGAGGTAGGTGCCTGGGTGAAACACCATCAAGTTGGTATCAGAGCAGGACTTCACTTGTATATTTAAGGTGAAGCGCGTCAAAAGACAGAGCACTGGGGACTCTGTAAGGATTGTTTACAGGTAGGCAATAGTCCATAGATAGTCAGGAGGACTGTAGGAGAGGCTGAAGCACTCAGGTTTCCAAGAGTGAGCAGCAGATTTGCCAGGAGGGCAGACAGAGATAGAAACATGGCTACTGAAGGCCATAGGTATGATGGAAGGAAGAACCAGGATTTGGTGAGTAAAGAAGAAATAGATGAAGATCTCGTTGATATAAGGAAAGAAATAGAAAAGATTTCATTTCGGATGCAGCAGAAAGCCAAGTCGAGATGGGTATATGAATGGCCCATGAGGAAGGCAAAAGAGAAATGGATAGTCAAGAAGCTGATGGTCATAAGACAATGAAGGATGTTAAAAGGATGGTTGAGGCATGCTAACAACCTCGACGAACCTGAGGAGATGGTTTAGATATGTGAACCAAAGACTGGGAGAATTCTCGGTGAAGAGAATGAAATGGGATCAACTGAAGATCTCAAGAACTACCAGGAGGGTAGAGAGGAAATTTCAAATTGCCAAGTGGGCAAGGAGTTGAGATCAGTTGAAGATCTCACAGACTGTCAGGAAGACAACCAAGGAATTTCACATTTTCAACTGGGCAATGAAATGAGGTCACTGCGGGATCTCGAAAACTGCCAAGAGGGAAGTGGAAGCATCTCAAATTGCTAGGTGGGCAGAATAAGAATATGAGACTATCTGAAAGTCTCATGGAATCGGAGGCAAGTTTATTTCAGCAAGGAGTGCTAATGAAGATGGGATCGGTTGATCTCATAGTCTGCTAGGGAAGCAGCAAGAAAATCCCATATTGTCAGGTGGGCAGGGATGAGCAGGTGAGTTGGAATCAGCCAGAGGAGATGAAAGAGAAGGTGAGCTTAGACATGGATGTGGATCAGCTAGAGCAGCTGACAGGGAAGGAAGATCAGAAGAATCTTCTAATGATTGGGGGAATTGGAATATTCCTACTACTTAAACCAGGGGAGGAAAAATGACTATCAGGGAAGAAAGAATTGGAGAAGACTTTGGAAGCTGCCCAAGAAGAAGAAGAAGAAGATGAGAATTTTGAGGAGTGTCTCAATGCTTTCAGCCAGGAAGTTGAGGAAGTTGCAGCACTGAAGCTGACAGTAGAAGAAGCAGAAGAGGATGATGAGCATTCTAAGGAATGGCTCAATATTTTCAGCTAGGAGACTAAAAAGACTGCAACCTGGGAGTTTGCAGAAGAAGAAGAAGAAGAAGAAGCAGACATCATTAGTTTGGCTGATCTGTATGAACAGACTGAAGCCCTAGAGAGAAGGGTGAAGGTGCAGAGCGTGCACATACAAAAAGTGAAGTTGGCAATAGATGAAGAAGGCATGGGAGATCACAGTGATCTGTCCATTTGTAGAAAATGATTGCAGCTGGGGAGACTGCATGAACAGGGCCAGCCGTTGGAGCAAATGGATGAAGTAATCAACATGATCAGGGAGTTGATGATATAGTTAGCAGAAACTTTCAACAAGGAGGCACTGGGCAGAAGAAAAGAAACAACAGAAACAACAACAGCACAGAAGAAGCAGCAGCAGCAGGGAGATGGAGCGGATGAACAACTCCAGGAATTTGTTTGGGATCCAGGAGGATTTCAACAGATGAGATGGGAAGCTCATGAATAGGAGCTCATGAATTTTTTAGTTTAGGAGTATGATGCAGGAGCATCATCTCAAATCATCCAGCCAACCAGCTAGCCACATCAAGCACATGCATTCAAAGCTGAAGAGAGGCATAGCCCTCGTTTTTATTTGAAATTAAATATAATTAATGTTGTAGGCTATTGAGCTGGGAAGCCATGCTTTGCATAGGCATAGAAGTAATTAATCCTTTAAATGTTTGTAAAGGCTAAGATCTAGATTTGATCTACGGACTAGACAACCATTCAATGTAATTGAATAGGGTAGGTAGATTGGAGGGAAGATCTTGAAGAGCCCTCTCAGGTAAAATATCGTATTGTATCTCATTTGGTAATGAGGGAGAGTAGAGTGGGGATAGTGAGTAGAATGATAGATCCAGGAGATAAGAAGAGAGAAGGAGTCGAGACCTTATTACAGGATGTGCTTAGGAACACCTTGTACAAACATGTATTTTCCATTTTAATACAAACTAGAAGCAGTTTTGCCTGCATGTATTTCTATGTTATGTGGATGCTTTCATTCTGTTCTTTTATGTTGTAGATATATGCTAGACATTTGCAGGTTGTTTGATTTTAGGCTTGAGAAGTCTTGAGGATTCACACTAGGAGGGTGTGACAAAATGTTGTGGGTTCTAATAGCCATGCACAGAGGGTTCATTTCTAAACTCTGCGGGGTTAGACAGAGGCGTGCCAGGTGGGCACAGAATTTGAAATCAACAATTCAGAGGAAGACCTTTGAGGTTGTTGAATACCTTGGGAGGCAAGGTTGTGTATGAGAAAACACAGTTGCAGACAGAATCTCTGAGGAGTTGTGTGAAGCTCTTCCAGGAGGGCATTGAGCAGGTGTAAGGAGTGCACAAAAGACAGAAGAAATCTATTGTGAGTTCAGACAGAAGCCAAAATTACCAAGAATTCTGAGAGCTTTGCCAAGTGGGCATTGAGTAGGTGTAAGGTTCTATGAGAAAATACTCTGCCAGGAGGGCATTGAGTAGATGTGAATATAGGCACAGGAGAAAAGAACTCTTTGAGTTCTGGAATTAGTAGAAGAGTCCAAGAGGAAGGATCTCTGCAGGGTTGCTAAACACCCTGAAAGTCTTAGAAAGAGGTTTCTTGAACAGGAGGATAGATAGGAGGGCATTACATTCTCCAGTAGGAGGAGAAAGGAGAAGGAATTATTCCTTAGAAGTCTGAGTGAGGGGAAAATCTCAGGACGGATAGCACTTTATATTCACAGAGACCCTGTAGGGATGTAGGAGAAGTACATTTAGCGTACAGAGAATAACTGCAAGGAGTACAGAAGCTGTAGAACTCTTTGAAGAGTTTAGAGTTCCCAAAGCTCAGGAGGGACAACATTTTCATATACACGTGGGAGGACTCAAGTCGAAGAGTTCGCAGAGAAGAAAGAAGGAAAAGTTTGAGGCCTTTGAGAAATTGGAATTCTTCCAAGTCTGGGAAGAATGTGTAGAAGCTCAGAAGGAGCAACAACTACCATTGGATCTAGTCGGAGGGATCTGGACCATTGAGAAGATTTCACATCCAGGAGGCAGTGCAACAAAGGAGCGCACTGGAGAAACAATATCGACCATCGGATCTTGGTCCAATTACCCGTCAGTCGTTGGATCTGACAGGAGTTGCATGAGGTTTAAACTTCATGAACAGGAGGGTGAAAGTCCCAAAAGGCATTCGCACATCGAGATATCAACGTTCGGGATATCAGGGTCCTGACAATGAGAGGTCGATACTTTATAAGTCTCAAAACAGTGAAAGAATCACAGTCATCGATTTGAGGAAGGACGCGTGTCGCGCGATCGTCCAATTCGGAGATCCGGACACCGGGACTCACATAGGTGGGCACTTTTAACTTTACATCTGGCTAAGTCCCGAGATTTGATCTGGACCATCCATCGATTTGGGACACATGGCAGAAACCGAGGCCTTCAGAAAAAAATCCCGAAAGGGGAGAGTCCATTGGCATATCGGGATTCAGCGTTTCGCGAATCCTGAAGACGAGACGTTCGGAGCATTTGAAATCATGAAATCCCGAAAGGGTGTTTCCTAGCTAACGTCATATCGGGATATCGGGACTTCGAAATTTGAGATATCGAAAGTCTCGAGGACAGGAGATTGGGTCACTTCATAGTGAAAACCCTGAATTTGATCTGAGTCGTCCATTCATTAGGACACGTGGTGGAGATCCAAGAGTTCGGGGAAAATCCCGATAGGAAAGTCCATCGCCATATCGGGGTTTGGCATTTTGTGAATCCTGAAGATAGGAGACCCATGCATTTCAGAACCGTGAAGTTCAAAACCCCAACAAGGTGGAAAGCTCCGTTGTGGGGCCAGCTGACATCATTTCATCATATCGGAGGTCAGGAATTGGAACTTCAGGAGTTTCAAGGGAAAGAAACCATAGGCATTTTGGTGTTTCAAAACTTGAAATTGTGAAATGACGAGGACCGTCCATCTCGAGGGTATGCATGGAAACAATCTAGGTTTTTGGGGAAAATCCTGAAAGGCAAGGCCATTTCGTCATTTCGGGAATCGACACTTCGGGAGTCGAGAGACCAAGAGGTCGAGCGCTTGAGTCGCAAAACCCCGAAAGGGACTGTAGTCATATAAGGGGAGTTCATGTGGACCAAAGGTATATTCTAGGGGGGCTAACTAAAGTTAAATCTGTTTTGGGAAATCGACATATTGGAGATCGGGATATTGAGAAGATAGAGGTTCTCGACAATAGGAATCAGAAAACCCCGAAACCTGAAATTTCTGTTGGGGAGAGATCAAGCATGTGAAGAAGCCATGACAGGGGTAAAGGAAGGACCTGCGGATCGAATTTTAACAGAGATTCCAGTAAGGAATTGAAAGAGCCACTTTGGCTTGAATTTGAAATTAGAATGATCCTTAAGACTGGGAGGTCAGGCACAGGACCTGCTGAGGTAGGTGCCTGGGTGCAGCACCATCAAGTTGGTATCAGAGCATGAATTCACTTGTATATTTCAGGTGAAGCAAGGCAAAACAAGACAGAGTGCTAGAGACTTTGTAAGGATTGTTTGGAGGTAGGCAACAATCCATAGATAGTCAAGAGGACTGTAGGAGAGGCTGAAGCACTCAAGTTTGTAGGAGTGAGAAACAGATTTGCCAAGAGGGCAGACAAAGACAGTAACATGGCTACTGAAGGTTGTAGGTATGCTGGAAGGAAGAACCAGGAGATGGTGAGTAAAGAAGAAATAGATGAAGAGCTCATTTATATAAGGAAATAAATAGAAAATCTTGCATTTCGGATGCAACAGAAAGCCAAGTCGAGATGGGTATATGAATGGCCCATGAGGAAGGAAAAAGAGAAATGGTTAGTCAAGCAGCTGATGGTCATAAGACAGTGAAGGCTTTTAAAAGGATGGTTGAAACATGCTGACAACCTCGATGGACCTGAGGAGATGGTTCAAATATGTGAAACAGAGACTGGGAGAATTCTCGGTGAAGAGAATGAAATGGGATCAACTGAAGATCTCAAGAACTTCCAGGAGGGCAAAGAGGAAATTCCAAATTGCCAGGTGGGCAAGGAGTTGATATCAGTTGAAGATCTCATGGACTATTAGGAGGACAGCCAAGGAATTTCACATTGTCAGCTGGGCAATGAAATGAGGTCACTGCGGGATGTCGAAGACTACCAGGAGGGCAGTGGAAGCATCTCAAATTGCTAGGTGGTAAGAGATAAGAATACGAGACTGTCTGAAAGTCTCATGGACTCAAAGGTGAGTTCATTTTAGCAAGGGGTTCTGATGAATATGGGATCGATTGATCTCATAGTTTTCCAGGGAAACAACAGGAAAATCCCATATTTCCAGGTGGCCAAGGATGAGCAGGTGAGTTGGAATCAGCCAAAGGAGCTGACAGAGCAGGTGAGATCAGACATGGATGTGGATCAGCTAGAGCATATGACAGGGAAGGAAGATCAGAAGAATCTTCTAATGATTGGGGGAATTGGAATATTCCTACCACTTAACCCAGGGGAGGAAAAATTATGTGTTGACAATGATACAACAGAAGAAAGGCAGCCAACTGTGACTGTCAGGGAAGAAGAATTGGAGCAGACTTTGGAAGCTACCCAAGCAGAAGAAGAAGAAGATGAGCATTCTGAGGTGTGTCTCAATGCTTTCATCTAGGAAGCTAAGGAAGCTGCAGCACTGAAGCTGACAGTAGAAGAAGCAGAAGAGGATGATGAGCATTCCGAGGAATGGCTCAATATTTTCAACCAGGAGACTGAAAACACTGCAACCTGGGAGTTTGCAGAAGAAGAAGAAGAAGCAATAGACAACATTAGTTTGGCTGATCTGTATGAACATATTGAAGCCCTAGAGAGAAGGGTGAAGGTGCAGAGCATGCACATCCAACAAGTGAAGTTGGCAGTGGATGAAGAAGGCATGGGAGATCACATTGATCTGTCCATTTGCAGAAAATTTTTGCAGCTGGGGAGAGTGCATGAATAGGGCTAGCCATTGGAGTAGCTGGATGAAGTAATCAACATGATCAGGGAGCTGATGATCTATTCAGCATAAACTATCAGCAAGGAGGCACTGGGAAGAAGAAAAGAAACAACAACAGCAGTAGCAGCACAGAAGCAGTAGCAGCAGTAGGGAGATGGAGCGGATGAACAACTCCAGGAATTTGTTTGGGATCCAGGAGGATTTCGACAGCTGATATGGCAAGCTCATGAGAAGGAGCTCACTAATTTTTCAACTGAGGAGTATGATGTAGGAGCATCATCTCACATCATCCAGCCAACAAGCTAGCCACATCAAGCACATGCATTCAAAGATGAAGAGAGGCGTATCCCTCGTTTTGATTTGGAATTAAATATAATTAATGTTGTAGGCTGTTGAGCTAGAAAGTCGTGCTTTGCATAGGCGTAGAAGTAATTAGGCCTTTAAATGTTTGTAAAGTCTGATATCTAGATCCGATCTACAGACTAGACATCCATTCAATGTAATTGAATAGGGTAGGTAGATTGGAGGGAAGAGCTCGAAGAGCCCCCTCAGGTAAAAGATTGTATTGTATCTCATATGGTAATGAGGGAGAGTAGAGTGGGGATAGTGAATAGAATGATAGAGCCAGGAGAGAACAAGAGAGAAGGATCTGAGACCTTGCTACATGCCATGCTCAGGAACACCTTGTACAAACAGGGATTTGCCATTTCAATACAAACCAAAAGCAGTTTTTCCTGCATGTATTTCTGTGTTATGTGGATGCTTTCATTGTGTTCTTTTATGTTGTATATGTATGCTACACATTTGTAGGTTGTTTGATTTTAGGCTTGAGAAGTCTTTGAGGCTTCACACTAGGAGGGTGTGACAGAATGTTGCGGGTTTTGATAGCCATGCATAGAGGGTGCATTTCTAAAATCTGTGAGGTCAGACAGAGGCATGCTAGGTGGGCACAGAAGTTGAAATCAACAATTCAGAGGAAGACCTTTGAGGTTTTTGAATACCTCAAGAGGCAAGGTTGTGTATGAGAAAACACAGTTGCAGACAGAATCTCTGAGGAGTTATGTGAAGCTCTGCTAGGAGGGAGTTGAGCAGGTGCAAGGAGTGAAAAGAAGACAGAAGAACTCTATTGTGAGTTCAGACAGAAGCCAGAATTACCAATAATTCTAAGATATCTACCAAGTGGGCATTGAGCAGGTGTAAGGAGGACACAAAAGAAAGAACTGTTAGATGTTCTGTGAGAAAATACTCTGCCAGGAGGGCATTGATTAGATGTGTAGATAGGCACAGGAGAAAAGAACTATTTGAGTTCTGGAATTAGTAGAAGAGTCCAAGAGGAAGGATCTCTGTAGGGTTGTTGAACACCCTAAAAGTCTCAGCAAGAGGTTGCTCGAAGAGGAGGATTGCCAGGAGAGCATCACATTCTCCAGCAGGAGGAGAAAGGAGAAGAAATTATTCCTTAGAAGTCTGAGTGAGGGGAAAATCTCAGGACGGATAGCATTTTATGTGTGCAGAGACCCTATAGGGATGAAAGAGTCAGAATCCTTCAAGGATTCGGGCGTGAAGCTCAGGAGTAGTGCATTCAGCGTACAGAGTGTAACTGCAAGGAGTGCAGAAGTCGCAGAACTCTTTGATGAGTTCAAAGTTCCCAAAGCTCAGGAGGGACAGCGTTTTCATATACGCACGGGAGGACTCAAGTCGAAGAGTTCACAGAGAAGAAAGAAGGAAAAGGTTGAGGCCTTTGAGAAGTTGGAATTCTTCCAAGTCTAGGAAGAATGTGTGGAAGCTCGGAAGGAGAAACAACTGCCATTGGATCTGGCCAGGGGGATCTGGACCATTGAGAAGATTTCATGTCTAGGAGGTAGTGCAAAAGAGAAGCACACAGGAGAAAGGATATGGACCATCAGATCTTGGTCCAATTACTCGTCAGTCGTTGGATCTGACAGGAGCTACACGAGGTTTAAACTTTGTGAATGGGAGGGTGAAAGTCCCGAAAGGCATTGGTGCATAGAGATATTGACGTTCAGGATATCAAGGTCCTGACGACGAGAGGTCGAGACTTTATAAGTCCTGAAACAATGAAAGACTCGCAGCCATTTATTTGAGGAAGGACGCGTGTCACGCGATCGTCCAATTCAGAGATCAAGACATCAGGACTCACATAGGTGGGTGCTTTTGACTTCGCATCTGGCTAATACCCGAGATTTGAGCTGGACCATCCATCCATTTGGGACAAGTGGCAGAAACCGAGGCCTTCGAAAAAAAATCCCAAAAGGGGAGAGTCCATCGACATATCGAGATTTGGCGTTTCATGAGTCCTGAAGACAAGATGTTCGGAGCATTTCAAATCACTAAATCCCCAAAGGGGGTTTCCTAGCTGACGTCATATCAGGATATCAGGACTTCGAAATTCAAATTATCAGAAGTCTCAAGGACAAGAGATTGTGTCACTTCATAGTGAGCCATCCATTCATTAGGACACGTGGCGGAGATCCAAGAGTTCAGGGAAAATCCCGATAGGAAAGTCCATCGGCATATCGGGGTTCAACACTTCATGAATCCTAAAGATAGGAGACCCACGCATTTTAGAACCACAAAGTCTGAAACCCCGACAAGGTGGAAAGCTCCATTGTGGGACCAGCTGACGTCATTTCATCATATCCGAGGTCGAGAATCGAAACTTCGGGAGTTTCGAGGGAAAGAACCCATAGGCATTTCGGTGTTTCAAAACTCAAAATCATGAAATGGCGAGGACCATCCATCTCGAGGGGACGCGTGGCAACAATCTAGGTTTTCGGGGAAAATCTTGAAAGACAAGGCTATTTTGGCATTTCAGGAATCAACACTTCAGGAGTCGAGAGGACAAGAGGTCGGGCGCTTGAGTCGCGAAACCCCGAAAGGGACTGCGGTCATATAAGGGGAGGTCATGTGGACCAAATATTTATCCCAGGATGGCTAACTGAAGTTAAATCTGTTTCATCAAATCATCATATCGGATATTCGGAAATCGAGAAGACAGAGGTTCTCGACAACGAGAATCCGAAAAACCCTAAACCCTAATTTTTTGTCAGGGAGAGATCAGGCATGTGCAAAAGCTGTGACAGGGGTAAAGGAAGGATCTATGGATTGAATTTCAATAGATATTCCAGTAAGGAATCTAAAGAGGCACTTCGGCTCAAAGGTGAAATTAGAACGATCCTTAAGACCGGGATGTCAGGCGTGGGACCTACTGAGGTAGGTGCCTGGGTGCAGCACCATCAAAGGGGCACATCCATCCGAGCTCATCACCTTGTGGGAGCCCAATCATGCTGGTACAGAAGAAAGATGGAACTTGGCGACTCTGTATTGATTATCAGGCTCTGAATAAAATCACAGTCAAAAATCGATACCCGATTCCCCGAATCGTCGACCTCCAGGATCAACTTACAGGGGCCAAATACTTCAATAATATTGATCTAAAGTCTCACTACCACCAGGTCCTGATAGAACATATAGATGTATGGAAGACTACGTTCAAGTTAAAGGAAGGCCTTTTCGAATGGTTGTTCATGCCCTTTGGTTTGACAAATTCTCCAGCCACTTTCATGAGGATGATGGACGATATC
This sequence comes from Picea glauca, assembly GCA_000966675.3. Taxonomy (NCBI): domain Eukaryota; kingdom Viridiplantae; phylum Streptophyta; class Pinopsida; order Pinales; family Pinaceae; genus Picea; species Picea glauca. The sequence continues at coordinate 50,169 of JZKD02S1979657.1, forward strand.
CTGCGACCATTCACCAATAATTTTGTAGTGGTGTATCTGGATGACATTCTAATTTACAACAAGACTTGGGTCGAACACTTGCAGCATATTCAACAGGTTCTGCACACCCTGCGGCAGCACAAGATAAATGCCAACTTGGAAAAATTCTCCTTTGGCATGGACAAGGTCCATCACCTAGGCTACATCATTGATCAACATCGTGTACATGTGGATCCAGCCAAGATCCAAGTCATCCGTGACTGGCCAGCCCCAACCACACTCACTAAGCTTTGGAGCTTCTTGGGCCTTGCCAATTTCTACCACAGGTTCATGCTGAGATTCTCCCATATTGCATGGGCCCTCAGCCAAATAAACAGGGGTGGTGGTAAGGAAAAATTTGCATGGGGCTGGTCCCAACAACAAGTATTCGATGATTTGAAGAAGAGCTTGTGATCATCCCCAGTACTTTCAGTACTAGACTTGCAACATCCCTTTGAGATCAAGACATATGCTTCAGACTATGTTGTGGGCACCGTTCTCACTCAACACAGCCACCCTGTGGCCTATCATAGTGAGACACTGTCAGATACTGTCCATAAGTACCCTACTTACAACAAAGAAATGTACTCCATTGTGAAAGCCTGTTTCCAATGGAGAAATTACATTCTTGGGAAAGAGAAAGTCATCCACACTGATCAGAAGCCACTATAGTTCATGCAGACACAGGGAAAATTGCAAAATGACCGCCATCAAAAGTGGTCCACATACTTGCAGCAATTCCACCCGAGCATCAAGTATAAAATAGGAAGCACCAATCGTGTCATTAATTGCCTTAGCAAACCACCAGTCACTACACTCACCACGATGCTAGACTCATGCGACCATGAGACCTCTAGATGGCCCCAACTCTATGAGATAGACCCTGACTTCACCACCACCTACCAAATGTTGGGTGCAAACACAATTGTCAATAATTTCCATCTTCAGGATGGGTTGTTGTGTCGTCTGGGCCATATTTGTGTTCCATCAAGAGAGAAAGCAAAGATGATCTGGGAAGCCCACTACAATCAGGTGGCAAGACACTTCGGTGCCGAAAAGACAGTGGCAATGCTACAGAAACATTTCTACTGGCCAAAACTTTGATAGGAGGTCAGCAAGTATATCAGGACTTACACTGCCTGTGTTATTCCCAAACCGACCACTAAGAAATAGGGCATTTACACCCCTCTTCCTACTTTTGACAGGCCATGGGAATCCATCTCAATGGACTACATGTCGAGCCTCCCATCCATCAATCCAGGAAATGACTGTTTTTTTGTGGTTGTTGATTACTTTTCTAAGATGGCGATTTTGGTTGCCTGCAAGAAGAGAATCACAACAGAGGCCACTGCCAAGATCTTCTTTGAATGAGTTTGGGTACATTTTGGAATCCCACAAACCATTGTCTCAGATCGGGATATTCGATTTCTCAGCACATTCTGGTTGAGCCTCTGGTCATTGATGTACACCAAGCCTTCCATCCCCAGAAAGATGGCCAAAATGAGGTTGTAAATCGAATGATTGTGCATATCCTTCACATGTATAATTCAAAGCACCCCTACACATCGGATGAGAGCCTTCCCTATGTCTAGCATAACTACAATTGAGCCCTACATAGCTCAACCAGTCGCAGCCCCTTTCAGGTGGGGTTGGGATTCCAACTATTGTGTCCCATAGATGTTGCACTTCCCCTTGCGGTCACCTCGACTAACTCATCTCCTGCTCCAACTGAAGCTAACAAAGATACCCGGTTCATTGAGAGGATCCAACACATTTTCCAACAGGTCCAAGATATCCTATAGAAGTCCAATGACAAATACAAACCACGCCATGATCAACATCGGGTGCCACATAAGTTTCAGGTAGGCGACAATGTTTGGTTGCACTTACAGAAAGAACGCCTTACAGGACCCCATCGAAAGCTTCTCCCACTCTGTTATGGGTCGTACACTATCACCAAGGCTGTGGTGAATAATTCTTTTGAGCTCAACATTCCTCCTTTCCTTGGCTTGCACCTAGTGTTCAACGTGGACCTCCTTCGGCCTTATTTCCCACCATTATTGGACACCTCAGATGTAGAAGAACAACTGACACCAAGAGAGCTCAACTCCGACTACATACAACAGGAATCCAATTATCATATTGTGGACACACATATCAAGGGAACTCAACAACAAAGGATCCAGCTTTATCGAGTCGTCAAAGTAGGGCAGCTCTTGCACCAAGGCAAGTGGCTCACCTGGAGCCAAATTCAGCAGAAATTTCCTCATCTGATGGGGGAACTCAATGCAATGGAGACCATTGCTTCCTAAGGAGGGACAATTGATCTATGTGGATATCGATGGCCACCCACCTTTTCCATATTTCTCAAAACAACTTTCTAGCAATTTTGATAATTTACTATTTTTAGCAGTTTTTTAGGTTCTAAACTTCGAGAGTTGTTTTGAGGCCCTAAACGACGTTTTTTGGGGTATGTTGCGTTTGAAAAATTTCATCTTGAAATTTTGTGCAATTGTTGTAGTCCTCGGATAGATATTTCCAATGGGCTATCATATGCCTAAAATGGATATCATATGCAAAAGTTACGACCACGGGAAGTTGATGTACTGACTTACCCAAGCGAGGCCCACATGATTTTTTGCGCTTCATCTCTTAGGGTTAGGTTTTTGGATGTCTAGGGTTTTTTGGCATTCTTGTTTATTGTAAAAGGTCTTCACAACCTCATTGTAGTCATCTTCTTGTGAATGAGTGCAACCATCACATCTCTTCTTAGAGATAAGACACCACCATTCCATGAAGCTTGTTTCCGTTGCATTTTACAGTTTCCAACTTATTTCTTTATTGAATAGAAAACCAATTTTACTGTATATCTTTTATTTTGTGTTAATAACTTGTTAATAATCTATATTCATTTCATTATTCTCATAAAATTCGGATCACCTAGGGTTTCTCTTGGATCAACCTTGCTAGTAAATCAGTGCTCGTCAAGGTTTTTCTAGGCAATCTTCTAATTTTTCAATTCTATGTATTGTTGGCTCCTATTTGCATTCTTAGGAAAATGGAGGAATTCATTCGAAAGTTATTTTGGAAAGGTGGTAAACAAAATGAAAATAAATTCCCTCTTGTTAGCTGGGACAAAGTCACTAAGCCCCTAATGGAAGGAGGATTGAATTTTAAAGACCTTTGTACTCAAAACGTGGCTATGGGAGCAAATCATTTGGAGGCTCATCGCCCCTAAACCTAGTTGGGCGTAAATATATTTGTGTAAGAAATACTTCAAAGGCCAAATGAAATGTTGTCTCGACAACCCACTCTCAAAAAATGGATCGCATTTCCTCAAACTTTGTGCTAAATCCTCTCCGTTGATCAATCATCATGCGTTATGGATCCTAGGTAATGGAAAACAAATAAAAAATTGGGAGGACAACATTATGAATAATCCCCCTCTTGCTGAAATCAGATCTCTTCATGCGTTGAGGGCTTGGATGTCCAATGTCAGCTTCGATACTCTATGGGACATCTTGTGCTGGGACGACTATAATTGGCTAAGATGGAAAAATCTCTAGGTGCCAATGGACTGAAGCTAGATTGTGACACCCTGTTTTCCCACCTGAAGGGCATGGCTCCAATCCACGCTAGGAGATAAGACAAAATAGGATGGGGATCTCAATCAGGCTATTATTCTGTGGCATAGGGATATGCAAAATTGCTAGAACAACCCCATGTCCCTTCTAACCCTGTGTCTTGGAAGGGGCTATGGCACCACAAGACCATTACAAAAATTGATTTTTTCTGCTAGCTCATGTGCCACAAAAGAATCTTAACTGATGACAGATTGAAGAAAAGAGGCTTTCATGGGCCTTCTAGATGTTTAATGTGTCTCGAAAATGAAGAGAACGTCTGTCATTTAATGTTGGATTGCAAATTCATAGTTGAAATTTCGAATGAGGTTCTGGGATCGTTGAGAAACTATTTTACATTTCCCACCTCCATCAATGATTTGTTTGCTAACTAGATGCACAGCTATCCAAGTGTACTCCCAAAAATTAAAAATTATAAGGCTATTTGGCTCTCCCTACCAAAGATCATTTGTTGGAAAATCTAGCTTGAAAGGAATAAGAGAATATGTAGAGATAAAGCACATGATTCAAAGCTTATCATGGCCAAGATCAAAATTCATTTAAAAGAAAGCTCAGGTGATCAGCTTGAGGATAGAAATTTAAGTCATCAAGATTTAGAATGGGGCACCAGGTTGGGCCTCCATTATTATGAAGTAATAAGGAAAATAAAATTGATCAAAGAATGGAAAATTAGATTCAATGAGAAGGACTTCTCAACTTGGATTAACAAGCAACCCAAACATACTTTGTTCTTTGACAGGGAAACCAAATGGAACCCTGGGAAAGCTGGTGCAGGAGGAGTCATTAAGAATCTAGAAGGAAGAATCGAGCATAGTTATGCATGGGGATTGGGACACAACACTAGCATCCAATAAGAAGCATTGGCTTTGCTCCAAGGCCTCAAGAAAGTCAAGGATCTAGGCATCAAAGAGGTAAATGTAATTGGCGACTCTCAATCCATTGTAAAAACTATAGTGGACAATTCTGCTCCTAAAGACTTCATATTTGCAAGATTGGTGACAAGAATCAAAACACTGGTTAAAAATTTCTAGAGTGTGAACTTCTTCCACATGTTGATGGAGAATAACAAGGACGCAGACTCAGCATCCAATAAAGTAGTTCTTCTTTCTGCCAAAACTCTTTTAAGAGACAGGGATGAAGAATGGGATCCCATTCCTTAAAAAGAAATTGCTGTCATGTTTTACTACATTCTACTGAATCAGTTCATCTGTATCCACAAGTTAGGGAAAATTACAGAGATAGATTTGTTTACTAAATATAGGATTCACCATATTACAAGTTTCTGGGCCATTGAGCACCTGGCAGGAGAGGAAAATTGGGCTTTTCCCTCACAATTTGTAATCTGATTAGAGGCATTCATGCCAAGGTATTAATACAAACCAATATCCGTTCTTACAAAAACAATATATATATTAACAATGCCACTAACCTTTCATTATTAACCTATTGTTTTTTAGCCTAATATTGGTTATTCATGTAGGGACAAAATTGGCAGAGGGGTGAAGAAATGGAGGGTGAGGGAATGGAGGGCGCAGTAGGGTGATGAAGGATCACGTGAAATGGATGGAGGGAGAAGAAAATTCAACTAAGCCCAACAAGCCAGGTGTCTTCATCACGAGAGTGATGCCAAATAGATAGCTGAAGAATCAAATCACCTATGATTATAGGACCCTAACATAGGCTCCACCTGGAGAAGGAAGATCTTTCAAGAGGTGACAAGAACTAGAGAAATATGAACACGTAGACTAGTGTTTTATCCATTGGGATGATCCCAAACTGCAACCTTTTCTATCCAATATATTTTGTGGCTGATCTTTAAGTAGAAAATTGATCTGTATAATATTGAATCTGAACTGATAAAATATTTGAAAGATGCTCACAACCTCGAGCTTATTTGCATACTGCAAACCTGACTACTGAAAATATGCTTACTTGGTAAGATTATTTATGTACATATAATACTATTCTAACATGATGAAATTTTGTTTAGTTAGGTAATGGAAAAATGTCAATGAAGTTAATATATCAGTTGATCCAATAGATCAACTCTTTCACTGTTTCTAACAAGCCTTAGAACTAGATCTTGCAAAGGAATAAGGAACTGATTCCCAACCTGATCTTCATAACATAAAGCTTTGCAACTGTGGAAAACATAGGAGGTACTAGAATTTGATCTGAGCTCTGAAGTGAAAAACTCCTCCATATGGATATCTATAGGATCATGATAGAAATGACCTATTCCTTGATACTCAAATTCATCCAAATCAAGGTCATGACTAGGAACGTCACATATGTTATTTGTATCATCATACAACTTTTGATTTAACTGCATATTTTCAGATGGATTTTGAAATGAGACTCCAGCTGAGATGAACCAAACCAGGAAATTGACTGCCTAATCATGTCTATATCATAAATTCCTTTAAGCCCACAACTAGAAAATGGGACATGACTCTGACTACACAAATAATCCAACACATCAGTTAATGGATCTTGTAGAAACTAAAATGAGTGTTGCATTGGTTGTAATGATTCCAATGTGACTACATGATTTTCTATAGTTTTACCAATCCTCGATTCAGAGATATTAGCAACACTTTCCTTCAAAAATTGAAATGAATTAAATCTTAATGGTATAGAATTATACTGCATCAATTCACTCGTGGTTAGACAATCAATGTAACTCAGGGGCTGCAATCCTGCATCTAGAACAAATTCCATGTCATCAATGGCATTCTCAACTGATTCATTAGAACATTCTCCATCCCTATTACTAACAACTTGCTTACATTTTTCTCTCAGAAATTGAAATGAAGAAAAACATAAGGGAAAGGAATTTCCACTTTGATATTTTTTGCACTTTCCTCATTGCTGTCATAATTAATATGCATAGGTTGATTATCATATTTGAGCTGTAATTGAGATTCTTTCTCCCAAAAGAATGCCAATGGTTTCTTTGAACCATCAACATCTATTTCAACCACATAATCATCATCATATTGATCATACTTGGGTAGATAATCCATGTAATAAAATTCATCAATCATACACATCATATCAGTTGATTTCTCCTCTACACGTTGATTTTGAATTTCATCATTGACCATGTTGTGAATTGAATACATAAAGTAATCATTTTTTGATCTATGATACCAAGGGTGAGCTGAAAAATGTTTGGGAACAGTGACCCTTTCTTTCTTTGTTACCAATGGAACATGATGCTTTTGGACAACAAGTTCATTTCTCATGATAATTTTCTGCATCATTTCTTTCATTTTGATGGTCTAAATGTCTAGTTTTGCTTCTGAATATTTCAGCTGCTCCATTTTTATTTTCTTCCTTTCTTCTACCTTGATCTTTGACCTTTTGATCAACAAATTATCTTCCACACTAATTGCATTTTCCTGCATCTCCTTGAGTGTAGTAGTGTTCCTTTCTCTCAACTGAAATTCCATCTTTTGATCAAATCCATCTGGGTAGTGTAAGAGAGATAAACCATAAAGAGGTTTTATATCAACAAGCATTGAGTTGTAAACTTGATTGAACCTGGATGAAAAGTGTTGAATTTTGTTAAGCCCTAAATAATGGATCATTACCCCTTAATTTGGGAATAATACATTAGTAATGTTATTTTATTTATGTCGGATTTAGTCCATTAGTCGTAATTATACCTCCTAATCTTCTATATATACCAAGGAAACATTTTCATTTGGAATCATCTTGTAATTGTACATTTATGTGAGCATAAGGAGGTTCCCCCCTCGAAGAGGCTTATTATATAAATTTCTCTCTCTTTTCAAGGTGTTGAGTACTTATTCTGAGGTTTTTCTATGCTATATTGATATTTGGTTCTTAACATATGGTACCAGAGCTCAAGGTCTTGGGGTTTCGCTGCTACATCTGAGACACCTTGTAATTTTTTCTATAAATTTATTTATACAATGTTTCAAAAGAAAGGGATTGGACAATATTTAGTATACGGATCAAGGTATGTTGGGTTAAAATTTTATCTATTGAGGACTTATACTTTTGGAGATACAACCTGTGCAAGATAGGGTTCTGTAATCATCCTGAACTGAGTCATTGCGGAATTTTCGCTATAAATTTTCTTTTGTAATGTTTCAGACCCTGAAATATAGAGGATATTCACAAAATTTAGTAAGGTATCTGTGGTAAAACATTCAGCTTCTGGTTCATCTTACATTTATATATACACCCTGTGGAAGATAGGGTATATGACTAGTCCTATTGACTAGTCTCAAGAAGGTGTTCCAGGTAACACAATCATAACTCCTTCCTAGGTTTTCCAAATTGAGTGATACTAGTTGCATTGGATAGTGGACAGTCTATATTATTTCTGGTATGAGTTTCATAATTTAATATCAATTATTTTGTGTGGGGCATGCCATACAAGTGAGATTTCCTATAAATTCCAAACATCAGAAAGTTGTGGGGAAGTTACCTTAAATTCCACTTGGCACATCCAATTTTGATCAGACCTGTGGAATTGCAGAGAAGAAATATCAAAGAACTACAAAAAAAAAATCATATCTAGAAGGGCCAAAACTTTGGATATTCATAAGAATAAAGATTGTCTAGCAGAACCACCTCAAAATCAAGGTTCAAAAGTGATACTTGGCCAACATGCCACCCAAAAAGGGAATTTATACACCAAATAAGACTCTAGACAATCCTACATGGACTCTTGATGAAGGTGAAGAAATGCGTAGGGACATAAATGATTTACAAAAGAACAGAGTAACAAAAGATGAACTACAAGAGATGATGGAGGGTTTAAAAGGGGAGATCATGAAAGGATTGAAAAATTTCCTAATAGAGAGGACACTTGAAAGTGAAAATGTATCCCATGAAATTCATGATGAGGACACAAGGAAGGTGAATCAAGAATGGAGAAA
>JZKD02S1979668.1:3608-18634 GCA_000966675.3 Picea glauca
TGGAGTCTACATTTATGTACTAGCATTCATTTGCCTACATTTCCATAGGTATCTAGAAGAATATTAGAATTAGGAAGTGTTTTAATTTATTATGCATATGAAGGAAGGAGAAGGACAAAAGGATGCATACTCAATATGAAGTGAAATTTCTCCAGAGTGTCTTTGCTCTCAAAGTTCAATTGTTGATTTCCATTAAAGCTTGGATATGGCTCAATTTATATCCTTCGAATGGAACTGAAGGGCCAAGTTGGAGCATTTCCAGTATGTGGAAGGTCAAGGATCATGGATCTCGTGACATGGCATGGAAACCCAACATAATTTTTAATTTTGAGCACCATACCCGATGTACGCGGGCTGTAGTAGTGGAGAAACCTGTGTATACACTTGTTGTGTAACTGATAGGGCATGTCTATGTGGAAAATGTGCATTTTTGGCTCTGGAATGAACAAAAAGGGGACTTCAAATTTGCAGAGGGTAATGGAAGGCCATCTAAGCAAGTTGCATGGAGTGAGGAAAAATTTGTTGTAGCAGATGCCCCCTAATGTGTGAGGTCAGGGACTATCTGCGATGGCTGAAATACATTATAATTCCCAGAAGTGGAGTAATGAAGACTCAATTGGAAGTACTAGTTTCTCATAAGAATATTACAATCCATAATGACTTTGTACACATGGTTCCCAATCTAAATTACACTGTAGATCCATGTGGAAATATATCAAATAGTTGTTTATGGCCATGGATAGGCAATACAAAGTGGACATATGCCATAAGGTTTCACAGTCACGAACAAGGCACCGTGGAATCCATTCTCAAAATCAATTGAAGATATATGTATACAATGGAGTACAATCATATCTCCCATGACCACTTAAATCATATAGGTATTGGTCCAATGAAAGACAACATCAGATGAGGAATTCTACTACTGTAATCTAAAAGTCTTCTACATTATCCTCCAAAGGTGTAAGTCTACATCATGTGAATAGAGGAGTTGAGGTTGAACACAATGAGACTTCGTTTGATACCGGTCATTAAGGTATACCCTTAAAAAATGTGAGACAAACCACCGATAATGAAAGTAGGTATCAATGCACTGAGTACATTCTACAAGTGTGAATAAGGGTGTTGAGGTCGCACACTTGAAGAATCCATTGATAAGGAGACATTGAGGTATTCCCAACTGTCGATGGTGGGAGAACCTGCCACTGATGACTGCAAGCCTCTAGGTACTCGTATAACTCTAGGTCTCATTTCTAGAATAGATGAGATGACGTCGATGGAAGGAGACCCGATGAAAGGAGAGAATTAAGGCTTCTCTCATCATCTAGCATGAGGTACAAATAAATATCTTGATGATTAGGAGGAGCTTAGACGAATAGGATGTTTATGAACCAATGACCATGTGCATCCCTTGCATGCACCAAATACAAGTAGCACATGAGAGAGACTCTCTGAATAACAACCAATAAGGAAAACTTCCGACAAAGGCGAGGAAAACACCAATAAGGCTAATGTGTGAATATATTTATTTCCGTCGAACACAAGGGAAACCCCCTAGTCAGCGACCGATGAGGAAATGTCATCTGCTTGGTTCAAGGTTACCTACCCATAATGAAAGTAGGCCCAGGGTGCACAATAGGACAACGACTTCATGCGACTCTGATATATACTGAGGGTATGGATGACATGCAAAGTTAAGAGTTATGAGAAATGACTGACATAGGCTTATAGACTTCCTTTGAACAAGAGCATGAGACATATGGACAACTCAGACAACATAGACTTGATGATAAAAATATGTGATGTAGGAGGCATTGACAAACTCTCCATAGGGACTGGAAAAATAACCAGTCGGAGGAGTAAAATCTAAGTAACGAGCTCAGTTTCCTAAGGTCATGCTAAACCCAAACTTTGGATGAAAAATGGACTCAAAAGTTTTTGCTCTGTTCAAAGGTGACATGACTGTTGCCGATATGAGATAATATTCTTTTCCCACTCATCTTTTTTTGGTTTTTCAAGGCAAATAAATGCTATGATACAGGAGAGGAAACAAATTTAGCGAGTAAGTAAATAGTTCCAAGAAATGGAACATACCTATTCTCAATGCAAGGAAGTGCATGAGGGGCATGGACACTCGGGGGGATGTTTCCTCTAAGGGTATAGGGTGTGAAGCTACAAATGATATATGGAAGGCACTGCTTGGCTAGTGATGCAAATTACTGAGGTAAGACGTTTATAATGAGAAAGAGGGAACCATAAATAGGCTCAATAATGAAAGAAGGATGATGGAATGTAATTACAACTTAACTCCAAAAAATGTCCATTTTTCGTAGATTTAGTCCCCTAGGCCCGAAAAAGTATAAAATAATACCCAAGAGAACTTTTCTAGCCAATGATGACTAGAGTATTCCTTTTTCGTAAGTAGTCTAGTTGGTCTGGAAAAGGATTAAACTTATACCAAGTAGACGTCCTTTCAAAACCATTTAACGAGTGTGAAAGAGATAAGTTCACTCGACAATCTTTTCATTTTTTTGGGAGTCAGAAAAGAGATTAACGAAGACTCAAGGGGAGTCCCATAGGTAATGGTCATAATTCTTGTGAGTAAGAAAATGGGGTTCAAATGCAAAGTTATATTAGGACTATAAGGAACTCTTGGTCCTATGGAATAACTTCTGCATGGGAACCAAATGACACAAAGGTTCTAACTAGGGAATCCATGTTTGGTAAGCCTCTACCACTTAATAATGACACTAAAGGCAAGCTCATATATATGATTCAATAAGGTTCTCCATCACAAAGAAGGAAGATCTTGGGGGATAAACAAAAGGAGTTCAGACTTTCAAGGACAAAGGGATGCAAACTCAATATGAAGTGAAATTTCTCCAGAAAGTCTTTGCTCTCAAAGTTGAATTATTGAATTCCCTCAAGGCTTGGACATGGCTCAATTTATAGCCTTCGAATGGAACTAAAAGGCCGATTCAGATCATTTCTAATATGTGGAAGGTCAAGGATCATGGATCTCGGGACATGGCATGGAAACTAGACATAATTTTTAATTTGAGCACCAAACCCGATGTACGCGAGTTGTAGTGGAGCACCCTGCATATACGCTTGTTGTATAAATAATAGGGCGTGTATATGTGGAAAATGTGCATTTTTGGCTATGGAATGAAAAAAAAGAGGACTTCAAGTCTACAGAGGCTAATGGAAGGCCATCCAATCAAGTTTCATGGAGTGAGGCAAAATTTTCTGTAACATTGGAATAAACAATTTAGTGACATTGAAATGACAATAGAAGTAATTTTTTCCATGTTTAAAAAAAATTGACCTAACCAAAGACACATTTCATGGTAAAGAAGTAGAAATACATCAAAAAATGCTAGAAAGCAACTATCAAATGGTAAATAATAATTTCACTCAAGATTCTAATGCATTATTGAAGGCATTGAAAATTCTGTATTTTAGTAACAAAATAGCTCAAGTGTGTGGAATTCATGTTCAAACAAATCAATTTATGCATGTATTCATGTATGCCTGTAGGATGACATCCCTTCCCATAGGGGCTTGTGGGCAGAGATGGAACCCTACAAGCATCTAGGGCCCATGGGAAGAGATGGAATCCTACAAGCATCTAGGGCCTGTGGGCAAAGATGGCATCCTACAGATATCTAGGATTCCTGTAGGATGCCATCTCTGCCCATACGCCCCTATGGGAAGGGATGCCATCCTACAAGATTGTAGGATGCATGTAGGATGGCATATCCACCCACATGCCCCTGTGGGTAGATATTCCATCCTACAGGGCCTCTATGGGATATATGTAAGTAGGGCCATATGTAAGAAACTCATCTTTGAGGGGGTCAACATCCAAGTGTAATCTAGGTGCAATAAGGGATTTTGAGGCCACTAAATTCATATGTGTGGTGATAATCAATGATCCAATCAATGATGCTACAAAGAGGATATGTACAAGAGTCAAAATTGTCACCCAAGGTTGAGCTAAGACTTATGTAAACCTAGATATGTCATTGCCAGAGAATATTACAAAAGCTTCTCCTAGTGTCCCAGATTTTGATGTGGCTGGAAAGAAGGAATATCTAAACGATACCATTGAATTAATATAGTGATCATGTCTTAGAGCCTATAACTATAGTGATTAATACAGTTATTGGTTTTTAATTTTTTTTTATGAATTTTGGGTGATGAGAGATCCTATATGAGACTTTGTGGTCTATTAGCATAAGATTTAGGAATTTTGGTAGAGGTGGAAGAAGGTTCTTTGTGTTCAAATAAAAAAAAGAAAAGGAAAGTGAGAGAATTCAATATCTATGCAATCATTAGAGGATACAAAGTGTAGGATGTAATGTTGGACTTGGGAAGACAAGAGGGAGAGTCAATATATAATGCTTGAGATGACTATGGATAGTTGAGGGCATCTATATTTGTTATAGTGTTGGTTGTGTGCAATGGTAGTGGCACCATTGATTAGGTCTAGGAGAAGAAGGAATACAAAATTTAGGTTTCTATGGATGAGGAGTAAAGGCTATAGGACTATTGGGAGCACTCTAAGTGTGGGGGTTGGAATGAAAGTTAGGGTTTTGGGAGGCTTGGAAATTAGTCCACCATTGAAATTTACATTCAACTTCCAAGGAATGTTCCAATTCCTAGTCAAGGGAAACACTTTCAAACATGGAAACTTTGAATCTAACAAAATACAATACACTAGAATTAAATTTAATAATAAATACCTCCTCTATATCTAGAACCTGGAATTGAAATCAAATTCAAGTGAACACCTCAAAGTACTATTGTAATGTCTTTGTAGGTTCTTGACGAAGATGATACTATCTGGACAATATATTTTTGAGGTGGATTGGATGGTAAAAATTCTATTAGAGGGTGTAAAATAATACCTCCCAAGTGGCGATACAATAAATACCTCCTCTAGATCTAGAACCTAGAGTTGAATGCAAATCCAAGTGAACACCTCAATGTACTATTGTAATGTATTCCTAGGTTCTTAACAGGGATGATACCATCTGGACAATAGATTTGTGAGGTGGCTTGGATGGTAAAAATGCTAATGGAGGCTGTCAAATAAAACCTCCCAATAGGTCCACACAATATGGAGAAATATTAAAGAACTCATGCACATAGTCAAAGGGATGGACAAATGCATTTACATGAGTACACTTGATAAAATCAAGTCAAAATAGAAATATTGAAAAGAGGATGAGCTCCCTATGGGATAGATGTTGAATTGAAATTTGTTGGAAAGGTGGGTGCATCCTCCTTAGGGAGGAAACCTAGGCTATCTCTCTTGAAGTATGTGTTGGGCGTTAACTTGTTCATGAGTGCATTCTAAGGGAACATTATTCTCATTATCTTTATATCATTTTGATAGTGAAAAAGGTGTGAATCTCAAATAGGACTAGAGATGTAAGTCAACAATATAAAATAGCAAGCCGATACAAATATAAAAATATAACTAAGAAAATAATCAAACTTAGTACAAGAAACTTTAAAATTGGAACTCACTTTTTGTTGGACACACCGACTACACTAAGAGGGGGGGGGGGTGAACAATGTAGGGCTCACTTTTCCCAAAACTTCCCTTTCACAAACTTCTTAGTTAGCAATCACCATTTACTCATTACTTATTACTGTCATTCATAACCATTCAAATGTAAATATACATCAACAACATATAACAACAACATATATCATCAACAAGTCATCATCGCAAGGAACACAAGGAACACAAGGAACACAAGGAACACAAGATGTATGTACACTTTTCTTTTTATTACTTTGATTCTTCAATAGTTCCTCTACCCTTTTGGCTTCTTCAATTTGGGTTTTGAGATGGACAGTAATTTCAAAACTTTTGCTATTCTCATCATATACCTTTTTATCTTCTTTTTCATTCTTTAGTCTTGTGATCTCTTCTTCCTTTTCATCTAATTGAGTCTTATTACTCTCTTCTTGTTTCTTGAGCATTTCCTTTAACTTCAAGATGTGCTTTTGACTATTCTTAAGAAACTTCTTAGTGTTATGTATGTACACTTTTCTTTTTATTACTTTGATTCTTCAATAGTTCCTCTACCCTTTTGGCTTCTTCAATTTGGGTTTTGAGATGGACAATAATTTCAAAACTTTTGCTAATCTCATCATATACCTTTTTATCTTCTTTTTCATTCTTTAGTCTTGTGATCTCTTCTTCCTTTTCATCTAATTGAGTCTTATTACTCTCTTCTTGTTTCTTGAGCATTTCCTTTAACTTCAAGATGTGCTTTTGACTATTCTTAAGAAACTTCTTAGTGTTATCTGAAAGATAGCTATAGTCTATATAATAATGGTCATTGCTATATTCATATAAACCATCTTCAACCTTATTTTGAAGTTCTAATAGTCCTTCTTCTATTCTTTCCATGGGATAACTACCATCAAAATCTACATAAACTATTTCTAGATTTTCTTCTTCACTTGTAGAGAAAAATTTAACATCATCACATTTTCAATCATTGCAATCAAGTGTCTTTGAGGATTCTTTACCTTCATTTGAAGTGTCTTCAAGATCTTCCTTTTTGCCAACATCATCACATGATTCTTTGTCTTCAAGATCATTACTTGATTCTTTGTCTTCATTTGAAATGTCTTCAAGATCTTCCTTTGTGCTAACATCATTACTTGATTCTTTGTCTTCATTTGAGATGTTTTCAAGATAACGAACTACAATCCTTGGGTTTTTCAGCAACAATTGAATAGAGTACAACTCTACAAGAGAACCATCTCTATAATGCAAGACTCAACTTACACACAACACCAACTGAGATGAGGAAACAATCCTCAATAGATATCAATCTGTCAACAGGTACGTGACCTGTCAGTAGTGCAACACGCGTATGTACGCGCCCTACTAGTAGTATAGCTTGCATATGTACGTGGCCAATCTGTACTACATCTTGCGTATCACTTTTGAGCTCTTAGGGTTTTCTCTTCAATCTGAACTCAGATCCTCTGCAACTTTCAATCACATTTTTTTCTGTCTTTCACTGTCCCATCTGACCCATAACTAGTCACAACACATCCAAGCTCTCCAAAAACTAACTCATGCTTCTCAACCATACATGATAAACGCTACTCATCATGTATAAGCAACCAATATATTATAGCAATCATATCAATACATAATCATAAGAGTGCTTCTCACTCCATCAACCAACACAAACCACATCACAACAACCATACCAAGAATGCCTCAAGCATTCACCAAACGATAAGCAAGAGTATCCATCAAGACAACCATGTAACAATACCTTTTGAACCAATGGATAGATCTAATGTATCTAAGCATTGTAGACCTTCCTGGGAGCTTGATCTCAGAATCTAGAACCTCTGCCTCTTCATCTTCTCAAGTTTTCATGTCTTTACCAACATGTACGCACCCTAATACATTGCCAGTCCACGTACGTACGCACCATAATACACTAACAACCCATGTATAACTCAGTATGTACACACCCTAATACACTATCAGCCCGCGTATGACTCAGAAACTAGGGTTTCTGAACTTCCGAAACATTCACCATCAATATCTTAGACTTACGAAAACTTTGATGCGTCCATGGGATCCTCCACTCAATCTCTCTCTCAAAATATATCTTCAAGATATGCTCAATAGATACATAAGAGATACACACAAGATCACAAATTTACCAAAGATACACACAAGAGATGAAATTTAACAAGAGACCCTAGCCTCTTATTTATACTCTTCATCTTCTAGGTCACTTAACCCACTTCTAGGTCACTTAACCCATTTCTAGGTCACTTAACCTATTTTCCTCATTTTAGGGTTAACCACTTTCCATAATTAGAAAGTTCTCCATTACTTTATCATTTAAATATTCCTCCTTGATTTTGTCACCTCACTTTATCATTTAAATAATCTTCTTTGATTTTTTCACTTCACTTTATTATTTAAATAATCCTCCTTGACCTTGTCACTTCAATTTATCATTTAAAATATAATTTCTTCTTTGCAAGCTCTTTGAATTCTTGAACTTTTGGGGCTTCAAGCCTACATATGAGGGTCCTCCATCTTCGTAAGGCCATAACTCTCAAACCATGAGGAGTTATGTGACATTCCACATACCACCGGAAATGGCATGATAAGCACTATCCATCTAGGATAGTTTCACCAACAACTTCACTGATCTTCATCTCATTATTCCACATATAAGCATGACCATATTTCAAGGATAACTCATCCATAAAGCGTCTTACCATGAGGTCTTTCACCATAAGGGTACCACTTTAGAGTTCATCCATTTGTGCACCTTATCAACAATGATAATGATTCATCTTTTCATCAATCCAACTATGCATCATATCAATGACTATGATTCCACTTGTAATATATCCATTCACACCAAGGACAATACATCAATCAATCAATCAATCACTTGACATCAATGAATCACTTGAAATCAATCAATCACTTGACATCAATCATTTTGACATTAATGACAACATGATCCAACAATCTCCCCCTTTGGCATTGATGGTAATACCAACATTGATGTCAACACCAATAATTGATGTCAACATGTAGAAAAGACATTCTCTACATCAATAGTCATCAATCACATCCATGTGATTATCTCTCCATATCAATAATCATCAATCACATCAATGCGACTATCTCTCCCCCTTTGACATCAATCGAAAAGGGCCATTCTCCCCTTGGGGCTGCTCCCCCTGCCTGAATGCCTTTGATATTCCTCTGAATAATATCTCCCCTTTTGAACAAGGGATATCACTCTGATGTAACGCTGAATATATATTGCTCATACTCCCCCTGTGACCATCGCTCCCCCTGGAATTATGCTTCCATGCTCTTTCTTCAAATATAGGGCTCTTTCCTAGTATGCATCTGATAAATATCTCCTCCTAGAATCATGGGAAGAATAATGACTCCCCCTATCTTCTCTGCAAAATGAACAATATGCTACCACATGACGATCCTTGGACATGTTCATGCATCAAAATCATGCCATACCAACCATCATGAAACAAAAGATATGTCAACAATAAAATAGAGAATCATGAGTAGAACATCACCCAAATACATCATGTACCAATTGTGTGCCCATCATGCACAACACCCATGTACATCAATACCATACAATGTGCCATAAGATATCATCAATGGAATGTATCAACCATATGCCAACATGTGCATCTACCAATATTCCAACCATGTGCATCTACCAATATGCCAAACAAGTGTCATATCACTCATGATATGTCTCCATCATGAACCAAGTGTCATAACCATCCGATTTATCAATATTGCTATCAATGTTCATTGAATCAATCACTAACTCGAGCAAGCTTTCTGCATTTCCAAGCCCTCATAATAGGCCTTTCTACACATTGAGCATTGGAAAACATCAATGTTAAGGGAGAACACAAAATATCACATCAAATTACATTCAATAATCTCTAAAAACAATTTCATTAAATGGATAATAGGAATACCTTAATGAGCTCCTCTTGGTTTTGAGAATTATTTATTCTTTACTAAATAGGCCCAACCACGTAAAGGTGAAAGCTCATTTGGCCCCTCCCCCCCCTTTGCATCACTCTCAATTCCCCATACCCAATCATGCATATTAATTTATACAATAATTGTACAACTAATAATTTATATTAATAAATTTTGTCCTCAAAATATTTACAATCAATTCCTTTTCTGTTTCTTCCTTTCAATAAATTTATTCAATGGTTCTTCAATAACATCATCTTCAACCCCTTCAACTGTTGGAACCTCTTCTGGCCGTGCTGCATGACTATGCATCGTCTCTACCATTGTAGTACTTCTAGTAATACGATGTACTACTGGAAGTTGCTGCACTACAGGGGCATCCACTAGAACAACTTAAAGCATTAAAAGTACATGGTTAGTTATTATCATTCATATTAGTCTTTCATTAATACAAATATCATGACTCTATTTTTTACCTGGAGGAGTAGTCGACACCATTGGTTGGGTTGTCGTCAGTTCCTATCCTCCGTGAGCACCGACCTCATCTACATGCTCTTCCATTCAAACACGAAACATTATAAGTACACTATTTGCAACTAATTATTACTAATCATCAATATATACAATTGATTTTAAATACACATACCGTGATGGGTCTGCACACCTCCATAATCACGAGGTTCCTATCCAGTACCACTGTCAAATGAACTAGGGTTTCTTGCATGTTTATAAAAAATAGACACATTAATTGATGTGATAAATCAATCATCTATATATGTACTTAAAAGTAATGAACAATTATAGTCTTGTCATTTTACTTACCATCTTGCCCAAAGGGTCAGTCGATTGAGTTTTACCTAATATTTTTTGATGTTCAACCACTGCTTGAAAGTGTTCGACAACACAAGTATTCCAACAGAGGACGAACACCTTCAATAACCACTCACATAACCATATCAAATATCAACACATCGATGTTTTCACGTGGTAAAAACCCTACGGGGAAACATCCACGGCCCCAGCTAACGCGACCACTTGGAGCAGTTTATTAATGCAAAAGAAAAATATTACAGAGAGATTTTACAAGAGAGTTTCGCACAATTGATCATCAGTAAATGACCCTCCATTCTCTTTAAATAGAGATCATGGACCAATCGGGTGTTAAGCCACAGATCAATGGCCGTTAAGATCGAGGAGAGTATGAACCGTCGGATCACTCTATGTCAAGAACATATCATGACCGTCAGATTTCCTAACTACAAATGCATACTAATGCATACTAAAGAAACACACTTTTACCTAATGACACATTATACCAAGTAGATCTTAAATAACTCCTAAGTGTCTAAATATCCTAACAGAAAGCCGAACTTGAAGCCAATCTTCATGTCTTCTTCAGTGGCTGCATTGTTGAACGTATCCCTCTGCATTGCATAATATGATGAATTTTTCTTATTGGATGCAATTAAAAAAAATGTATGATGATATGAATAATATGGTAAAATTATTTGGTACTTACAATTCGAGCTTTTAATCTTAGGTAACCACCTTGGCCAAGTTTGTTCTGCCCATGTTTATCCAGTATTTCCTTGGTGGCTTTAGACATGTTCTAGAGACTACAAAAAGTTTCAACTATGTACTTAGACAACGCAATTTTTTCTATAGATCAACTAAAGAAATTTCGACATATTCAATTCAAAATATCATTTACCTTCCAGAACCAGGTGGTGTCTTCCCTTCATGTCTCAATGCAATCTCCTTTGCATCCTTCTGTATATTCTTTCATTCCCTCTCGGGAATGGATATAGGACGATCATAATTAGGGTTTTTTACCAATTGACTCCTATATTTATCTCTGACATATTTCAAATATGTACCTGACTTCAAGGTGATATCTTGTATGTTGAATGAATCATCAAACATGATGACCAAATGGTTAATAAGTTTGTCTTTCAATTCTTTTTTCTGGGAATTCCACTGTGTGCGAATGGTGGGCCTAAAAATATCTAAGGCCTTTTCATACAAGGTCCTGTAAAAAATGTTGTTTCCTGCAAAAAGATATGATAATTAGTTTAAAATAATTTAAAAGATGCATGCTTCAATATTTAAATAATAGGAATTAACTAAGATATTAATAACTACATGGGATTTGTGGTGTCTTCAAGGGAACCAAGTTTTCGTCCATCAAAACTTTGACCAATATTGTTCCCATGCTTTGAACATGTGTTGCTCCATGATAGCAGTGCATAGACTCTTCTTCATGAGTTTTTCCATCTACTAC
Organism: Picea glauca; assembly: GCA_000966675.3. Classification (NCBI taxonomy): domain Eukaryota; kingdom Viridiplantae; phylum Streptophyta; class Pinopsida; order Pinales; family Pinaceae; genus Picea; species Picea glauca. Next base: position 15,443 of record JZKD02S1979668.1, read on the forward strand.
ACCATCATGTTCGCCATGGTCTTGCGTGAACGGCGGGGGCATCTCATGGGCCCTAAGAGCTACAATCATCTAAGTCACACATAGAGAGGCAAATAACCTTGAAGGTATGTGGTTCGTGCCAAGGTGCTATGGGGTTTGTGCACCACTGCTACCAACAACGTCCCCACAACCATGATCTTGCGTCAATTCCAAATATCTTTGTAGAAAGAAATCATTTTTAGTTTAGCTCAAATAAACATACGTAACATAAATTCATAAATTAATATATGTAATAACTAATATGTTTTAAAAATGGCGCTTACCACATATTGATATATAGTCCGCTCTAACTCTCCCATCCTTGCTGTGGTCTCCTCTGTAGGCTTACAACTAGCCAATTTGATGAGTTCTTTGTTTTCCTTTCGCAAACCCTTTCTAATTGTTTCAATTGGGTTTAAGGAATCATATATTTCATCACCTTGATCATCGTGATTTGGTCTGCTCGTCTGGATCAAAAAATAAACAAGTTAATTGAATGATTGTCAACAATAATTCATATGAAAATCAACACTTTACCTGTTGTGAACTAGATGGTTCCTTCCCACGATCACCTTGCCACATGTCAAATTTGTTCATTTCTATGGGGTACAAGATACCATTTTTCAAGCTACAATACAATTATGGATTTCAAGCTATAATACGAATGGCCACTAAAATATCTCATAAAGGGAGGTTGCATACAAGTTTCAAATCAATGAGCATACCTTATATATTTCCAACAGAAAGAAGGCATGTGAACCTCAAATTTTAGAGAAGATGAGGAGACAAGATATACAACTATAAAAATAAGTGTGAATATTTGCATAACCTTAATAAAATATTGTTCATTAAGCAAATAACTGACAAATCACACATACACAACAATTAATTAATTTAGGAGAGATCAAGGATTCACACAATTCTTTATGTTCTAGAATTTACACTGAATATACCTTTGGAAGTTGATTTGCATAGATGAGAGGTAGATTGTAACCATCAGGCAAAAGCATCACAAGGTTGTCAAATATGAGTTCAAGCAAAGGATACACTAAGACTGCTCATTGGAAGTTGAGAGGAAAATTTGAATTCATCTCTTTCTGTGTTGATCTGGCCCGAATGGACAATGTCCTTTATGGTTCCAGTGTAATTGACATAACACTGTTGAAATTTGGTAGATTCGAACTTCTATAATGCATAAATGGATAAATGTAGACCTACAATTAGAAATCAATGTTTCTCTCTATGTCGTAATTTCATTGACACTGAAGTTGATATGATTACATAAAATTATAAAATATTAGAACCTACATAAATGTACATTAACAAACAATGCCAATCCAAAGGTGAACTTGGTATTTTCTAGGATTTAAACACCTCTAAGATTTCTAGAAAGCTTGATGCTCATATTTCCTTTGAAACTAATTCCTTTATTTGTTATATTTTGACGGTTGTCGGCCTAGACTCTACCTTTGAGAGGAGCCCTAGATCAATGGTTTCAGAGGTTTTGAATTAGGGGAGGTTTCAAATGAGATAGATTTTGGCTTTTCCTTGATCTTCAAAACTCCTCTAGTACAATCCATATTGATTATAAATGATGCCTTTGTAAAGGGTTAGAAAACAATTATAGATTTGGGCGACATTGCTGGTCTGGGGTCTCCTCTGTCACTTGAGCTAGGGTCTCCTCTGTCACTCCTATGTATCACTGTCGATTCTCTGTCGCTCTTTGTCTCACCGTGTCTCTTGTTTTGGCTCTTGCAGTCGAGGTCAAGCCGGGCCGGTCAAAATGATTCGATGTCGAGGTCTTGCTTCTATCGGGAGGGTTTTGTTTGTCATTTTCTTTGGTTTTGCAATTTGTTGTAGGTTTTTCATTTTGAAAGGTTTTATAAAATATGTATTATTAAAACACCATATAATATAAAAAACATATTATACAATTTATATTATATAATATAATTTGTGCTATATAAAAAATATATAATACAGTTTATAATAAAGTTTTATATATAATATAATTTATATTAAAGTTATATATATAATACAATTTATATTAAGGTTGTTGGGGCTATAGGGTTTATAGGTAAAGGGTTAGGTGTTAACAATTATGGGGGTTAATTAGGTGTAAGGGGTTAATGGACTTAGGAGTTACTAAGGTTAGGGATTAAGTGTTATAGATATAAATGGTTAGGCTAATATGGTTTTGTAGGTTAGTGAGTTGGGCATGATATAAACGGTCATATTAATATGATGTAAAGTGGTTACAAGGATTAGGGATGTCATCATCGATAATGATGATGACAATGATGAATATGACGATGATGCTGACAATGATGATGACGACGATGACGATGACGATGAAAATGATGATGACGATGACAATGATGATGATGATAACGCCGGTGACAATGATGAAAATGAGGAGGATGAATATGACGACGATGTTGATTATGGTGATGACAACGACAACGACGACGATGATGACAATGGATGACGATTATAATGGAAATGACTCATCGATGATGATGACAATATTGACAATGACAATGAGGATGACAACGATGATCACAATGAGAATGATGATAACGATGACAATGATGATGATAATGAAATTAATGATGACGATGACACTAACAATGACAATGATCATGCTGATGATGAAAAATATGACGATGATCACGATGATGATAGTGACAATGCAAGAAGAAAATGATGATGGCATTGACAATCTTGATGATGAAAATGACAATGACGACGACATGACAATGATGATGATGATAATAACGATGACAATATTGATCACGATGATGATGACGATGGTTATGATGACAATGGAAGAAGATGATGAATATGTTAATGTTGACGATCATGATGATGACAATGACAATGACAATGATCATGATGAAAATGACGATGATGATGACAATGATGACGACGATGATCACGATGATGATAATGAAAATAGAAGAAAATGATGATGGAATTGACGATCTTGATGATGACAATGACAATGAAAATGACAATGATGATGACAATATTGATCACGATAACAATGACAATGACATGACAAATTACATTCAATACTCTCTAAAAACTATATTATTAAATGAATAATAGGAATATCTTAATGAGCTCCACTTGGTTTCAAGAACAATTTATTCTCTACTAAACAAGCCAAAC